>JAQFYB010000699.1:0-45898 GCA_034694085.1 Pogonognathellus longicornis
TGACCCGGACAACCAAGCTCTACTATACCTACCCATGTATAAGGAGGTTTGCGCTTTGAATAAATCATACGGTATATCATTAAATATATCTGTTGTAGACCTGCTACATGCGTCAAAAAGAAAATAAATGAATCAAGGCAGATCGTACTCTGCTATTTCATTTTGGAGCAACCATGCATAAATGATTCCGTATGCCCAACCATTAATTAGTCCAACCAACAAATGCAAGTTAGTTAGTTTCATTAGTATGATTACGTAACATATTGATTTAATAAGTACCTAATATTAATTTAGTAGTTTAGCATTGTGTTGTTTCCATGTCAGAGTTGGAGCACATAATGTATCATGCACTTAGAAAGATGTTCTGAATATATGAATTGAAAAACGGGGCGCATATATTATACAGTATAGGAATTTGTAAGAAAATGGTCTCATCTCATCTATCTATAGTGCATGAATACATTAAGTTCTAAAACAAACAGGAAGGAATTGCTTTTGACAAGTAAAGAAATCCTTATAAGTAGGATGTCTTTTTTACGTCCTAGGGTAGGTTAGGGTGCTCTGCATTGTAATTATTTCAAAGACTGATTCTTACTGTATTCTGGGGAAATAAATCAAATGGCACTTAGAAAACTATTTATATTTGGTCCACTAGCAGCTAACCCTTAATATTTCTTTGTCACTAAGACTGATTTTCCAGCATTTGGAATTTAGTGTCACTCTTAAACCAAGATGAATGAGAATAATACCTAAGAAGAGGATTGTCGTTCCATGAGCATACCGGAAGCTATCAATGTTAAAGTTTTCCATTGAAATATGAGTTTAATATGAGAGTTATTGGTAGTTGTGATTATAAATCTTGGCTCTAAGATTCGGGGTTTTGCAAACATAGGATTTTCCTCACTTTGAACTTACCTTTGTAAGCTAAGTTTTAGGCTAAAAGAGATGTGTACTAAAAGGTTTGGCGTGGAAATGATGAGTTTTTACATTTGATTAAGTTTTCTTTGCCTTTTCTGATGTCTCTAAGTTTCTAGCCAGGGAACAATGATACAATCAGTTTAGTTTTCTACATCTTGGTATCATATGTTTGTGAGACGTCTTCAAAGAACGAGTGGTGGGTCTAACAATGAAGAAGTAGAAAGTTATTGGGTTTGGGTGCTGAAGCTGAGGAGAGTGTTCTAGGTATCATGTCTTTGGGTTCAAAGTTGACTAGTTTGGTTCTAATATCTAGTCTTGTGTTCATTAGAGCTTCACTGTGCTGCTAGTAATCTTGTGAGTGGTGAGTATACATTGACTGTGAGTGACTGTCGGCAGTGCTACTTACTTTTGTTGCCACATGCCTGCCTTTTTCATGCTCCACTTGGATCGATATTGACAGTGTAAATATTAGTGAAGAGGACAAGAAAAGTAATAAAATTGATGCTATATTCTCCACCATACACCTACTACTTACTTATAAAAGTTGAAAGGGTGAACTTATTTATATGATACTTTTTGCTCTATGCTGCTCTAATATACGTCTGTGTACATTCTTGGCTTGCATATTGCATACCAGTGTGTTTCAGTGGTGGGCACATGTCACATATCCACCCTTCCTAAGGTCATTGGCGGACATCCAATACTTTGTGTATAGTAGTGCTATAATTTTATTATCATTATGTGACACGTTTTGTTAACTAAAGAACCCACCAAAAAATCTAAGAATTGTTTTAAATTGCCTGGCATAGTGGTGTAAACTATCCCATGTGCGGGATTTAACAATTCACTGTACTATATTGATATCATAAAATTTAATATAATATAAATATGTATAGGTAACTGTGTAGTTCGCACTGTTATATTATGTATTGTATTTTGTACGCTTTGTTGCTGGTTTTAATACCTAATTGATTTTATCATTCAGTTGGTTACAGTTTATACAATCCTCAACATTTATCTCAATCGCTTACAAAATAATATTCACATATTTCCGGTGTTTTCAGTTGTATGGAATTTTTTGATTTTTGCACATTTGAAGTGTGACTACAATATATAAATCTGTCTTTGTGCTAAAAATCATTAAAATCAAAGAAACGTATCTGAGATGAGTGCGGCGCATATAAATTCGTAGCGTGCCCACCTTTGGTATGTGCTCTATGTGCTATACATAGCATATCTACTTAATATGCGGTTTATTATAGTTTAGGTTTGTACTTGAGAGAAGTTGGTTGGTTTCTATGTTTGACAATACTATATAAATTCGGGGCTGCTGCGTATAAGCGAAGATAATAGCATACTGCACAGATAACATGCGATAAAGACAAGTGAAAAGATTTTTGAATACGTATCACACAATGAGGAGACTGAGACAGAGAGATGGTATGTGGTACATTAGTGCTGTTTTTCTGTCGGTTCTTTTTTACATGTGTAGTTGTCGTTCTTGCATACGTAGATTAAAAGTGATATAGGCATTAGGTACTCGACATTGTGCTATCGGATATAGAATTGTATGGAAATGGAGTATTGAGTTGGTGGTTGGTGGTATGCGGGCGATGAAATGATATAAGTGACGCTTGGGGTATATCAGTAATGGAAGTAATGCAATCGGTATGAACGAAACGAAGGAAAGAGCGTTATCAACCGGGAAGCAATACACTTACTTTCTCCACTAGGCACGTATTCATTCTTGTCTGAAACGAGTCTGTTGCAAGAAGGAGCAGTGACCCAAGTGTGGTGTTCCTCTGCTTTAGTTACAAGCATTCGAGTCCGAAGCCGTAGCGAACCGAATCGGAGAAAGCCGGAGTGATAGTCATAGCTGGTGATATTATTGTGCATGACATTGCATACTACACACACACTTGCACTACTAATACTCGGTAGAAATGTAAACCAAGTGTGGAGTGTAGGAGGAAGAAGGGAAGGGTCGTTGGCGTTGGTGGATGTAGAGTATATGCGGGAGAGTGCCAGTGCCAGTGCCACGACTCGCCTTTGACTTAATGCATCCAACTTACGGCAAACGGCACCATGAGAAAAGCGGAGGGTGATAGCCTGGTAGCACTGAATGTATTTGACAAAGCTGTGGGAAAGTAAGGAAGGAATTGAGAGAGAGACGGAGAGAATCTCTTCGGTGTGCTCCTTGCAGACTGCAATGTACTTAGTGTGTTTCCAGCTTGCAGCGTGATAGCTTGTATGTGAGCAAGCTCCGCAGTTTTGCTCAACCAATTCGGGCTCGACCCTATCCTCCCTTCGGTTTAGCCTTATCAATTCTTGTACTTTCTCAATTTCCATTGCCACGTTCACAACCAAACTTCCACATTCTCCGTCATTCGCAACTCATCCGTGACTGTACTGTACTCAACTTAAGTAATCAACCAAAAGCCACTCATTGTTGGTAGGTCCCTCATTTTCCTATGCTATTTAATTATTAATTACATTGCTCTAGATATCTAGCCATTATATTCCTAGCTGGCTAAACTATAATCAATATACATACGAAGCCTACGGGTTTAACTACGCTATTTACACAGAGATGTGCAATACAACTGGTACATAAATACATTCTAGTATTAACTAAAATAAAATGTCTAAAAGTGTATTCTTATGAGTTCATTATTATTCGTACTGCGTTTTATAGATGTACTCTCACATACGTAAGTTTTTGTGTAAGTTGGCATAATGAAGTGCTAAATATGTAGAGAGACTCATCGGGTTAGTTAGCAAGTGAGTTTAATCGTACTCGTGTAGAGCATTAAATAATGCTCGTTATGTTTCCTTTGTAATTGTATGCTTCTTCTGTGTACTCACTGTACTGTACTACGTACGTAGCAGATGCACACAGCATGTTTCTTAATTCGTACGAAATTATTGCATTAGTTAGGTATCATGCTCCTATAATTTAATCTTCAGACTATGCACGTATGTAGAAGATGTGTGTTTAGATATATGGAATAATTTATATTGCTACTTTTACGTCACGTTGTGACAAATGCAAAGGTTTTGGAAATGAGTTATATCAAATGTAATATAATTATTGGCTAGGAATTCATTGTGGGTGGGTGGCCATTAATAGAAAGTTGGTAATGGAAGCAATTTGATAACAGTCTGTCAAAGCAGTTCGTAACTGAGTTTGGTTGTTTCGTGTGCCTTGCCACATGGAGAATGGTAATTGGATTTTAGAGAGGTTTTATTTTTCGCTCCATTAATGAGAACATCAAAATTCTATTGCAGCTTTTCAGTTGTTAGATTCCAGACGTAGTTTGCGAATGTTTATGCTAAGGTAGTAGTAAGTTGTGTTTTATTGGCGACCGCAGAAAGACGAGGAGGTTAGATGGAGGAAATAAGTGGCAGGTAACGTGCTGTGTGCATATTGAAAGTTGAAACGCAGTAGTTATACAGGACTAGTGTGCATCCCGCAAATTAGGAAATAAAAATACGTCTGAATTGAACGGGAGCTTAGTCAAAGTTGAGTGATCCCTTGTAGGCTGTGACGCTGTGACTACACTAGAGGGAAAACTATTCCTCTTACTTTCCCATTACTTCCGTTCGAACATCCGATTTGAACCGAGCCGTTCTGCTTCTCCTGTTTCGTCCGTATGGCTACCCAAGCGAAATTCAGTGTCCTCGTCTCCATGTAGATTATGTATGTACACGACTGAGTCATAATGGAAGAAAACCCTGTGCAAAATATGAAATTGACTTTTGTTCTCGGCAGGTGTATCGTGTATTGGGGAATACTCACGCAAGTAGACGAGTCGTAAATTGAATCGATTAGGAAATAAGAGACGTATTGTCCTTGAAATGATTTCAGTTTCACATGGATTAAGTCAAATCATATACACATGTGTACAATATTCCATTCTTCTGTATGCAATGTACCTTTAGGGATATGTCTGTGTAGTATGTACTGTGTTCTGAATTTCTCTCTCTGTCTCTGTCCATGCTACACAACCATACACATGAAATAGTTGTTCTGTTTTGTGTAGAGTGTATTGAGAGCGATGACGGGTTTTTGTCTGAGAGTCATCTTATCTAATCCTTTCTTTCCTTCCTTCTGACTATCATCATCGTTTCAGTTCATAGGCTTTATTCGATCTTCCATCCAGCAGCTCCAGCCTTTTAATCTAATTCTCGTGTCTCTCTCCGACTCATCCTATCATTATTCCCTTCGTCCGTGGAACACACAGGGCAGAGTGCAGACTGCACGTAGAGAGGCGACAAGCTATGTAGGTACTTTAACAGCATTTTATTACTATGACTTTATCGGCTTATCGACTTTGCGAATTCTCCCTGAGTTGCAGGTCGAACACAATCTATTCAACCAGCCATTGCCATTTATTCTGGCTATGTACTTAACCCCGGCGGACTCAATCACACTCTTATTCGCCTATCTCCCACTCTCCAATCAGATTTTCATCAACTCAAATAATGTTACTTCTTCCTTGCTCCGCACTCTTATTTATTCCGAACGGATATTTCTCCTACAGTCCTCCTTCCCTAATACAATTGCCACATGTCTTTCATGCAGTCCTAATACACTTCTTAATGAGTAGCTCCTTAATATAATTATCGCATCCTTTAGCATTCAGCTCCATTCTACACGTTCCTTCTGTAGTATGCAATGCACAACATACAGATGTGCAATTATACTCTCTAATCCTAATATGCTTTCAGTCACGACGTTTTGTGAAAGGTTTCTGGTGAAAGTGTTTAGCGTGTATATTGTATATGCACCATCATTTATTTCATTTCATTATTAGCTATGCTTGTATTTCTTCGGAGTATATTAGCGTGTATTTGGAACGAGGAAGTGGGTTATGGCACATACAGAGGCTTATTAGTGGTAAGAGACAAGCTGGTGGTAAAATATTCTGACTATGAGTCATTTCGTATCTCAGAGGACATTTGCTAGACTTCATAATTATATTATATATGTTAATATGCATAGGATATGGCACATAACATGCTAGTGGCCGTAAAAGGACATTAGGGACAGAATTTGATGCTAACAAGGACATAAGGAGAACCTGGTTACAGCCAGGGAGTTATACATAGAGATATTATTCTATGTTGTGATTTCTAGTTGTCACAGCTACTCAATCTCTCCATCCAACAAGACCATACTTTATTCATTATTTGGTCGCTATATGGCAAGTAATTTGTCTCCTGACATTAGTCCTCTGTTTCCAACCTTTTGACTCAAAGGCCATACAACAACCATAACGACGCCATGTAACTTTTAACTAAATCGTTATCGCCATTACTTATTGTTCCCATATCCACATTATGGCTTTAGCAACGCTTCAAGCCAAATTCTCTTTGCTTCATAATTCCACATTATGTCTTTTCAGGGAATTACTTTATAAATCTATTCATATGTTTAGAAATAAGCGCAGAATATTCTTATTTCGCCATCCGTCTTCTGTCGGTGTAACAATGCACCACGATCCTTCATACCAAATAATTCCAGGCACAACTTATCCATGAGAATCACAACTATTTTGAAAGTGCGGGTTGATATTTGGATTTCTTAGAATGTGGTTTTCTGTATCTTGGACGAGAATTGTGTATATATCTAAATATCTGTAGAGTTTAGGGTAGGATGTTGTAAAGAGTAGGTACACGCATGTTGTACATAAGTTGTGTTCAATTTGGGAAACTTAATTTTGTTTAGCATTCCAGTGTCGCGTATGTGATTAAGCTGTAATGTTTAAACTTGTGTTGGGCTAATAAATGTATAATCTGTGCTAAGTATACAATAGTAATGACTGTGTAGTTGCTCTAATCCTGTCGTAATAATTAGACTCAGTCAAGTTCATTTGAGTCTATCAAAGTAACTTTTGAAATAAAAAAAGTTTGAAAGTTCTTCACAATGTCCACTATTTTCTCATGGTTCCATTACATTGAGAATTGCCAGCATGGAGCTTAAACCGAAATCCGTGTTCTGCACTCAAACAGCAGTTAACATTGCAAATCGGGTTTTTACACGAGTGAATTGTGTACTACGACACAATGTCATGTTCTAAAGCTACTTTTCAGCTTTTCTTGGAAACTTTTTTATACGTTTCTAGCTGATTTTGTATGAAAATCCTAATAAGCTTACCTTTCGTTTTAGTGCAAGTGCAATAAATTAATTCGCATCAATCAACTATAAATCTTTTTCCGTTCTGGCACTTCTCTCGCATGACTTCTCCATTTAATTCTTATCTTGTATCTTCTTTCTCTTTTTCCTATAACTATACTTTAAGGTTTTATCCTAATTCCATTCATCTCAACAATCCCGAGCTGACTGAGTCCTGAATCAAAGCTCATGTTTAACAAAGGGTGAATAAGTTAAATCAAGGTACTTCCATTGTGCCATTGTCGTTTTCTGTGGGAATCAATCAGGGCATTCAGCTCTAGCAAGTTCTGTGTAGTATAAGGCTGCATCACAGCACAGCGTCTACTTCTCCAGTCAGGATTAAAGAAGATTGTATAATATGTTGAGTTGCCTTTGTGAGCCATTCTTTTGACTAGCGTTATCATTCAGGTAAAACGAGGTTTACATGATCCATCTACCGATGTAATACCTTTTGAGATCCTTTGACGTTGTGAAACAACATTGATCCTCTTTTCCTACTCAGATCCACTTACGAATTGTACAGAATATTTTATAGCCAATCCAAATAAAAGTCATGAACCGTAGTTAGCTTCAAAGTACGCCAGACACTAATGGCCACCAATTGTGTTAACCTATAGCCACCTTAGGCAAAAAACCTTTACTTAGTTTTCAAATCCTGCACGGCTCTACCTAGGTAGAACTATTTCATATTTTCGTTTAAAGTTAACATCATCTTCCCTACTACTACTACTACTTCTGGTAAAAGCAAAAGCAGGCTAATTTAAATCTACGCTACAACCCGAGGGTTTTCCATTATAAATACAAATCTAATCAGCAAGCAATAAGCTTTTAGTGCATGTAACCGTAGGTATTATGGTGGATGTATTTCAAAGTCCTATGGCAACATATTTACATTTATTTACATCAAAACAAGTTTTATCAATCAGCCCCTTTACCTACAAATCTCTGCAAATATTTGTTTTGCGAAAGTATATTGCGGTTGTATTTACATAAGACATTATTATCGGGAGCATAGCAATGTAATCTAATACATAAATTGTAGTTTTTGGATTTTATTTTCCCCGTCATGTTTGTTTCTGATCTTATCTTGGATTTTATGCAGTTTGTCGTACTGTAGTTGGATTTGGTATCAGTGTTATTATATCTATAACTAAAGCTATCTATCAGAGTTGTAAACGAGCCGTGCCAGCTTGTTGCCCGCTCACTCGAAATGGTTATCGGGCGGGTTCGGGCAGCAAAATTAAGAAAAATGTTTCTGGTTCCGTCAAAAAATTAAACAATTTCGAAGAAATGTACAGCTTTAAGACGATTTTACACATTTTTATTGCAATATTTTAGTGAAAGTTGATATTCCTGGTGGCTATTAAGAATTTCTTAAATAGAAATAATGAAGCCTCATAGTTAGCAACATATTTTTGTGCTTGTTGAAGTTCAAGTCGAGTTCAGGCTTGAAATTTTGCAGCTCAGGCGGGTGGATTTGGAAAATATCTGGCCGTTTACAACTCTACTACCTATATGAATGGGGCAGTAGAGGTATACAGGTTAGAAAACAAAGCAAAGTCCTCATTCTGAATTTTTAACTCTGTGTTTACCAGGAGTAGAAATGAATATACAATATGCTAGGAAAACAAGTCAATGTAATTAATCGGATTAGAAACACAGTTTTGGTTTCCTCCTGAACCAAGTTGGAATAGGGGGGCTCTAATATATTAATGAAGCCACGCTTTGGTGGATTGTGTGAAACGGTGGAAAGCGTGAGTGTATTGTAACAGTCTGGAAATCATATTGCATTGCATACGACTGATCATTTTCTGTAACCTACATACGAGTAGTATTAGTAATACTGTAGGGTGCCCTTTTTGAAATGCAGATAGCATGTGTTCTTTGGTGTTCTTTGAGATGTCTATCTGTGTAGGTATTGCTCCTGATACAATATTTAGTTAGGGATTGCAACGTGTATCTTTGGCAGTGGACTGTTGTGGACCTGTGTTGTTTTTGCAGAGATTCCATTGCATTATGTAGGAGAATTGAAGAGTGAGGGAAAGATAGGGAAGGCAGAACATTCAATTTCCGTTTTAAGTAAATGGAGGGATATGTATGTAAAGCTGAAATGAAATTACATTGAACAATGCACTCACTTGCGAGACATGTGTACTTATAAATAAATAAACACTTGAAATGCAAAATGCCTTCTCGTTGTGTGATCCGCCCTGCAAGTAGAGTTGTTTGTGAAGAAGGTATTTCCTACATTTCAGGACACCCGGTGTTGGCTAGTTTACAGTCACATCGCGTCTAGGCGTTGTGTCTGTATAGAACTAAAATACTCAGCTCCTTCTATTCCCCCGTTCTACATCACATATCTAATCAATACAATGGGAATGGCGAGGATGCTACATACAATGCCACCAACATTGTTATCTGTAGCACAGACTTCATCTCGAAACTTCATTAGTTCCTCGGCTCTTTGTTTGGACTGATACACATTTCAAGTAATGAACAACGACAGAAGCCATAGCCATTGTAGCAAGCAGGACAAAGTCTTCTGTGATTATTGTGCCACAGAGATTATTGTAGACTTGTTAAGCTTTGTATTAATTAATCGGCTTTCAACTTCAATTGATCATATTATTACTTACTGCTTCCACTATTAGTAAAGCTATTTATATCTAATGTACTTCTGTAATAGACTTAAATATTATACTTGTATAAAACTATGAGTATGCATTGTGTAGGGTAGTAGTGTTGATGTTGTAGTTTTATAGAATTGTTTTAGTAGTGTTGAGTATAGAATAAAGGAAGAAAGACAGATGTATAATGTGTCTGTGTGAGCTCAGTGCAAATGTTTATTAGTGTGCATTTAGCTTTGGATGTTGTAAGTAGAATTACAATTGAATATCCTATTTTCATTTCCTCCTTACTCGGGAATCACATTCTCATTTATTCTAGTGACAAAGTGACAATCTGAGTACAAAAACAATCAAACGTGCCTCCAGTTTCAATAGATCGCAGCCCTTTCCTGACATAATTGCTTCTTTATTAGGAGAATATTGAAGTTGAGAGCGTATTTAGGACTGGATTGGGGAGGATGCGGGGTAAAGGGAGAAAAAGGTATAAAATGGTGTGTTTTTTGAAAAAGTAGAGCAAATGTAATGCGACATTCATAATTCTGCAGGGAAAGGAATTAGCCAATTGATTTCCCCCTCCTCCAGATACAGACTTCACGTACAGCAAACACAATGACAGAATTCTTGTGTGCTAAATAAGACTTGAGCTACTAATACTCCTCCTCTCTCCCTTCCATTTCAAAGCAATACAGTCAGAGTCTCCAGTGCAGTGTCGGTTTCACTTACTCCAGTCCAAGAAAAGCTAATCGAATGTGCGAGTGAAGCAGTAAAGTGCTATCAGAGTATCACTAACTTTCAACGACAGTTGCACAGGCAAAAGCAAAAATGTGCCTGGCTCAAAGTCTTGTAGCGATTTTGCTCAGTGTACAGTTCGTGGTTCCTCGTTCCTTGCACTTTCTCATCCTCTTGCTCCGAACTTGTATTCATTGACAGATTCACTACCACAGCACTATCTCCACTCCCTGTGTCCCGGTGTCTCCTGTGTCAACATTGATATTTCTTCGACTATCTCTTGTCTGTGACACTTTATGAACAATGGATTTTCACTCTGCTACGCCTTTTGACTCTTCAACTATAACAGCTAGCAAACCTCAGACATTCTGCTAGAACAAATCTCCCGTCTTTTCAACCGCCGTTTTAATCGTCAAAAAATCTATAACTTATATTTTATTATCATTTCAATGTTCTGCACAGGGTGTACAACTTGGGTCGAGTCTGTGAAAGTTTTCCGAGGCAATAATAATATTATTATTATGTCTGAAACTAATAAATGTTTTATATCCCGGTGAAAAGAAATATAAGGCAGAGAAATATTATGGTTTCTTAAATGCTCTACATTCATGTGAAGACTAGAAACTACGCCTATTCCCGAAACTCTTTTCTCCATCTCCTTTCAAATGTTCTAGGCTCCTTCACAGCTTGAACTCATTTTGAGTTATTGATCTCCTCCCTTTATATATATCCTATCAACTCTAATATACTACTAGGTCATCCGTTAAGTGCAGATTGCAAATTGCCATTATAGAGTTTAAAAGCTGTGCAAAGAGATATCCGTGCTATGCTCAAAATATCTATAGGATCCAGGTGGGATGTGCATGGTGTTGAAATGTAAATCAGTCATCTGAAAATTTATTTAACCAACTTTCCCGAATACCATTTTCTCTATCACACAAACAGCCCGGGATTTTGCACAGTTGTCCCTTAAAGCAACCTTCTTGCCAATAAATTGAAAGTGTACAGTCGAGGAAGACAATTTTGAACTTGGGGATAAAGCATTTATTTTTTAATTGATTTTCATGGTAAACTTTAGAACTTAGTAGTTAATTAGGAGTTGGAATTAATTTATTTAAGTGTAATTAAAAAATAATGCAAAGTTTGTAAACTAATTGTAAGTTTGCATGGCTAAAGTTAAAAGAGGGAATTGAAGAGTTGGGAAAATGACATTGTGAATGTAAGAATGACTTTTGACTTTTTGCAGATTATTTTGATACTTTTGTACTGACTCACGGGGAAATTGGCCAAGGACAAGACAACATTGATGAATCAAAGCCATTACTACAACTGGAAAAAGTTTATGGATTAATTTGTTGAAATTATAGAGACGTATATATTCTGGGCACTTCCATTCTCTTGCCGTATTTGTAGTGGCTGGAGAAACTTGGGCATTTAATTAATCCTGTAAGAACATTACGGTATTGATTCGCTCATGTGATGAGATGATCGATCGCTACTTTCACTACGACTGATTTGTGCTGCAAAAGCCGAAAGGTATTTATAAGGCTGCGACTATACCTTTCAGAGTGGACTCGTCGAAAGTGTGGAAAACAACTGCATAAAAGCATTGGTGTGTGTATGTGTGTGAGTGAGTGATCCGACTACTTCTATTCCTGCAACTACAAATACAATAGCACATCAGAATATTAGCAAAATGGATTTAAACGTGTATCACAGCTTGAGCTGAAAGACAAACACCTTGTTTCACACCACAGAAAATAGTTGAGCATTTACAGGCAGATTGTTTTTGAAAGCTGAGCCCATTTTGTTATTAGCTCTCTACTCTACATGCCAAGGCAATTTGGCAAAAAGCTAAACGCGACATAAAGTAACCACATAACCAATATCACGCTATCTGAACACGGAGTACATGAGTGAGAAGACTTTGTCGTGTATATAAGGGAAAGCACATTCATTTCTATGTAAATAGTGTTCATACACAAATACACAGATATCTGCTCCACCGCAAAACAGTTAATCGTTGTAAATCCTGGGGAATATTTACTCAGACAAGAAGGAAAGGGCTTTACAGCAAGTGAAAATGCAAGAGCTTTTCCTACTCTCAGCCATTTTATGTTTCGTCACTGAAGGTAATTGAATTAAATTCTAATCGGATGTTTAACTAGTTTAGAGTTTGTGCCGCTTCACAAAGACACATTGGGTGGCACATGCATCTTATGTCTATAAACATATTAAGCATTTAGTCCCGACTCCTAATTGCTACATGCCAGCAGAAAACAGGGCGCGTATCAGAAATGATTATTTTGTAATATTATTATGTTGGGTGGAGCTGTGGGCAAATGTTGAATAAATTTAGTGACACGAGTGTCGAGAGAGAAAGCACTAGCACTCCTACATACATACAAATATCATTTGAGTCAAGCGACACTTGAAAGGCTTTGTGTACAAAGGTAAGTTCATGATGTGTCTGTTTATTTAATTTAACGTAATTTAATTTCATGGGCTGTGTAGACACTTTGTCGGGCACAATATGTCATTAGCAAGGCAAGGAAATCGTATTTACACTCTGCAAGACCCGTTCTCTTCCACTCTGATGTCTTGAGTAGTAATGGCAAATTAAATAAACCGACTTGAATAATTATACTGTATAATTTAATATGATATTGCGTCAACCTACATTATTGCAACAGTCAAGAACCATCTTCTTGTTTGTGTCCTACTCTTCCACAGCTCATGTTCATGTTATACACACATAGAGCAACTTTCAACACTAGACTGATTTTGTAATCTCATCAAACATATAACACGCCTCTTCTATTTCTCTCTCTCTCTGACTCTCCAGACTTGTTCGTCTGTTGCAACCATCAGTCTTCACAACCAGTCAACACAACATAGTCAAGTCAGCACACATCAAATGAGATTCTCAAGTCTCGACGAGTTGTTTGATTTCAGAGAAGAAAAGGCATCTCATTCCATTCCCAACCCGCTCTTTCATTTCATCCAAGCAATTTTACATTTCCGTCTGTATAAAACTATATTAGAGTTGTTGTGCACGACTACTTGAGCTCTGTGTGCTTTCATTACAGCATCAGACGAGCGAAAAGAGATGAAACTACTACGGGCTTCCCTACATACTAACTATAATAAAAACTGACGTTACAACCACACCACTCTCTGTGTATTGTGCATGCTCCACATATATCCTACACTACATACAACTTACTTCTTTTCAGCTTCGACTGTTATTCCGAAATTGCTGTTATTATAGCATCCCTGCGTATCTATACACACTTTATATTTTATTTTACTTATACTAATACTAGCAAGGAAACCCACAAGACACATATCCACATACATACATACATACAGATAATACACATGTATGTGTATTCTGTATTTATTTATATGTACTCTACAGACATAAATGTCTTTTCTGGCCTTTCCGCTTTGCTGTGTGTGGCGACCACTAAACACGAGGAGATTGAAAGCCTAAGTGTTGTAGCAGTGCATACTTTGACTGGAGAAGAGGACCATAGACTCCAGAACTGGAACTTCTTGCACAAGTACAAGTAGAGATAATATTATATGGAAGTGTGCAAAACACTGGGAATTGGAGTTGTACTAGTCCTACTAGTGGCAGAGGCCGAGCATTGCAATTTCATAGAAAGGACAGTTTACAAACAAGTGAGTGTGTCACACAGCTCTTGCACTCGACGGAATGACTGTCAAAAAAACTTTCATTTTGTACAGTTATTTGTAGTATAAGTTTGTTCTCTTTCTCTCAGTCTCTCTCTCTCTCTCTTGTTGTTCACAAAGTTTGTTAATATCGTTAGTCAAAGTTAGCCAGGAGTTTATATTCGCCAGGTTGAGACAGATGAGGTTTTTTGTGTCGTGTTTACTTAAGTGACACAAGTTAATAGACATTCAATCCAATTGCTTCCATTAGGATATTTATGTCTTTGCTTAAGGGTGGCTTGTTCTTGTTGTGTTTGTAGTTGGCTTTTTATTGAGCGTGTGTGTGGTGTTAGGTGGTGGTAGTTGGGAGAGAGAGTGAAAAGAGTGAGGATGCATTGTCTG
Organism: Pogonognathellus longicornis; assembly: GCA_034694085.1. Classification (NCBI taxonomy): domain Eukaryota; kingdom Metazoa; phylum Arthropoda; class Collembola; order Entomobryomorpha; family Tomoceridae; genus Pogonognathellus; species Pogonognathellus longicornis. The sequence continues at coordinate 14,533 of JAQFYB010000699.1, forward strand.
AAAGGACGGGAAAGAGAAAAACTGCGTTTTGCAGGGCGTGAGGTGGCTGCGGCTCATATGACAGGATGGTGGATATAAACGCCTGGAGAAATTTACGATTGGCAAAGCAGAAGGGAAGGAAAGTGAAGGGAAGGCAAAGGCATTAGAAGGCAAGGCTCAGACCTCAGATGTTGCTTGGCTTGGCTGACTTTGCTCTGTGGACTTGACTTGGCTTTGGCTGTTGTATGTGCTAGGAGCAAAGAAAGAAAGTACAGCAATAAGTGAGGATGTTGTGAATGTTGTCCATATAGGAAAGAGGCAATTCGTGAGCTGACTAGCGTAACTAAACACGAGTTGAAGTTAAGTTGAATCTTCAAGACAACCCAGCCCTTCCTTCAAGACAAGTACGAATGTTTGTGGGCTTTTCGTTTGTACATCTACCTAGTATGTAACTCAAGTAGCTTTATTATAAGAGTTAGGCGGAGTAGGGGTCTGATAGTCCTAGACCATTTCGTTTGTCTCTGGTGTGACTCGTTTGAGACGGAGAGACGAGGACGAGAGAGACGGACGACTGGAGAGAGAACATTAGTCCAGGAAAATATACCTGAGCTATGGATGTGCTCTTCTTGTGCTCTTTCCCTTGATTTCTTGGGATCCGATTTGGGATTGGGATTCGGGTACCACGTCCAACTATTTTCCTCAGACATTTTTTCTGAATACACTCCAAACAACCTACGACTACTAACAATAAGAAAGGAGTTCTTGTACCTTGTGTACTGTCACTACCTCTCTGAACTAGAATTGATTGATCGCCTCCTTCCAAAACTCATACATTCTTTTCATTCACTCAATCCCGGCAACCCATGCCATTCTTATACACAGTCCTATTTCTCTCTAACACATTCTCGACTTAGTTTCCTACTACTACTACTAGTATTACTAACTAAGACATACACCAACTAAACTACTACTACAATGTTCTACTTCTTTTATTCATGTATGTTACTTTACTCTGTGTGCGAATATTCACAAAGGACGCAAAAACTACCTACATAGAGCTAATAGAGCTTAAACTTTAATAATAGGCAACTCAGTTAACTTGCTCGTGTTCTATCTGATGGATGGCACATAAAACTAAACTCCTACGTATAGATTGATAGACAACTTTAATAATAATATTATTATTATTATTAGGGTGTAAGGGATAATACTATGGGAAGGAACAATGGGATTATATTGTCGGATGTGTAATATATTATTGGTAAAACGTATGTGCATACATGCATACGGATAGTATCTGTAGAAATAGTGTTAGGATGCTATTGTATCGTCAGGTGTGGGTAATGGTGAATAAATTTGTCTAGCATGGATACATAGTGGGAATAATGGGGCATTTGGTAGTGTAGAGTGATTTGGTAGTACATTTATGTATCATTTACTCTTACATCAATCGACAATGGAATGGAAACAAGGATTATATTTCAGTCAATCGAAAAACTGTTGGCAATGTTCTTTGTGTGGTTCGCATGGCTCGCTCCAGCGCATTTCATCATATTTAATTCAACTCTCAGTCGGCTGTCATTTATACTCATTTTTTATTCGTGTTTGTGTAGTATCTGTCTCTTTCTTGTATTTGTTCCCGCATTCCTTAAATTCTCTATGTGTTTACTCTTCCAAACTTAACACGTTACCTGTCATACAATATTGACTACTCTCTCTCTCTCTAGTAAAATGTTGGACGCCATCTTTAGCATTTTATGCAGTGTGTAGATTACTTTCTTCCTATACTTGTTTACTTGTTAGATGCTATGATAACACACAGCCCAGAAGCAGAATAACGTTTGCTCCATTTCTTATCTGCACTGCAACACGCCAATCGAATGATTGTAGATACGTCTAGTTTAAGTCAACCCATAATTCACGTATTCCTACAGGATGTGTAGTTCTATCAACTCCAAATATGTAGCCTACATTTTACATTAGTGAGAAAAGAAAGCGAGAAAGAGCTATGTGTATTTTGTGTATGTATATGTGTATGTAGTATGTAGGTGTGGGTATATGGGTAATGGGTATCAGTGGGTGTATTGTGTGTGGTGGAGAAATGATGTGTTGTACCGATAGGCCTACACACATATAGTATACACAGCTATTTTATATTGTGTTATGCACGTATAATATATAGTAGAATAATAGGACTGTATGTAAAGTAGAATAGATACAGCGTAGAAGTAGGAGAATGAGTGAGGAGGTCTAGTCTTTACAGCGTAATGTGTACACACATGTTTGAGGATTTCGTGATAAGTTTAGTTTGGTGAAGCGGGTGAAATGGAGGATGGAGGAGAGAAAGTTGTCGAAAGTATTGCTATACTTTCCACTCCTTTCAAAGTTTGGAATAATAGGTCGTCACAAAGTTACAGGAGAATGTGTAGATGCAAGAAAAACGAAGAACGAAGGTTTTTCCGTTGTGTAGCTGTCCGGCTTAATATCAGCCAGTTTGTTGTGAGAGAAAGAAGCAAGAAATTTTTTAGTGTTTCTGTGGTAAATATGTGATGTCAGGAAGAAGAATGAGTTTGCAAGTAACACAAAGTGGCAAACATACGCAGTGGAAACACCACAACTTACCTTAATATTTTACACTGCTACTAAAACTCCTTGTGATGAAATGAATTGATTGTATCTTATCTAACGCGTACTTTTACTCACACACTCCTACTACACTACGTACACTCTTGTTTCTCTGTCCCAACTATTTTCTCTACAACAACAACATAGGTAAGTAGTTATTTACTTGCTAAGGCCACTTAAATGTAGGTAGGTGCTGTAATTCGGATACATACATATTACCTAACTACCGTAATATCCCTATTATGGCCTAGTACTCTAATAAACCGTAGGGTTTGCCGCCAAATTTTAAATTAAGCCGTAGATTTGACTATTAGTAATGCATAGAATTCATAGAAAGGACTCAAATAAACCGTAGGGGCGGTCACCTCACATTTTCGTAAAACCGCACTACGGTTTAATAGGGATTTTACGGTATTTAACTGATGTATGTGAAAAATTCATTCAATATACCGTAGCAGGAGCTGTATGTAGCTTACTTAACCATAGCATGTTATACCTTCACCTATATTATATGTGCAATGTATGCCAGTATGCATTTTAGTGTTATTATTCTCGCGTAAGAAAATATCTTGCTCAACTTTCGCACTGCAGTTGCTAGCGGTTATTAATGCAATGTATTAGAGCTCTTGTATGTATAAGGTTACACATTTGGTGTAGTAGGTTATAGTACTGTGTGGCTATACTATTATTTATAAAGACTTACAGTTGCACCACACGTTAGCAAGTAACAATATGAATTTTCCTATAGGCATGTTATGTTCATGGTGAAAGAGTAATTGCTGTGTCTCAAGCTAGACGGCTTGGCCCGTGTCGTATAGTGCTATTGGTGATTATCTCACTTTCTATCGATTTAAGTACTACACTTTGTTCGACAATCACATTATCAGCCACGTAGTATTTCTGTTTTAAACAGCCAACTTCTTTATTATATGCTGATGTTATGTTATGTGTGTATGTGTGTGTGTTAGTATGTGTTTTTGCAGCATGCGGATAAAAACGTGAATATTTGAGTAATAATAAGAATGGTAGGTAGGTAACGGAGCAGAGTGGGATATCGTTTGGTATTTGATGGCAATCATATGTATGTAATACAGTACTGGAGTATAACAAAAGAGTCTTATGTGATAGTATCATAATAGTATGATTAATGTTATAGCCGGTTGCTATAAAAGGCTATGATTATGAACCATGTAGTACTTGCGTATACATTCCTTTAGGTATGCGAATACATACATTTGATATATGAAGTTTTTTTTAGATTTTCATTGAAAAACAGCAGTGGTAGTTTGCCTGAGGCTAAATAGGTAGGGCAGCTCCCATCACAAACACGACTGGTTCATACGCTCTACTTTCTTGCTTTTTTCTACTTGACTGGTGTTGGAGGAAAGTTTGTTTGTGATTGGAAAGACGAGGTAAAAGTGAAGTGCTCGTCAAACTATAGTTGCTTTGCTAGTTGCATGGCAGGTATACAAGAATGGCTATGTAGCATTCACATTCATTTTGGAATACATTCTTTCATTTTGTGTCTGAAGTGTCCTTACAAGTTTGGGAATATATCAGTCTGAACATTGCATGGACTATCTCTTTCTTTTGCTTTTCTGTTCTGTGTCTCTGTACCGCTGCCCCACTCGTTTGACTCCTTCCTGCCTATTGCTACGTCGTTACAATAATATATCTGTATAATATAATATCTATTGTGTGTCAATGATAAAAGGTATATCCGGACGTGTGGGCTTGATTCGTCCTGACAATACGCTCTCTCTCTCTCTAGACTCTAGAGTGTTTGCGCCTCCAGTCAAGTCAACTCAACTCAACTTCAGCTTTAGTGAATTGAAACCCGAGGAACGGGGAATAGTAGCACAGAGCCTATCTTTAGTACTTAAGTGCTTAGGTAGGCGCTCTCTCTTTTTTGAATAACACGAAAGCACGGGCACGAAACCTTCGGAGATATGTATCGCTTCCATTAGTATGGATATCTTGGTGGGCATAGACAAACACGCAGAAAACAAGTTGCTCTCAGTCTCAGTCTTCGTCAGACTCAGACTCCTTTTCTCTCCCTCAGACTCTGCCACACCACTCCAACTCTAATACTCTACTTTCTACTACACTACACTAGCACTAGGACATGCAACTAAGGACTACATACATTACATACATAGTACAAGTAGTCAAGTGCAGATACGATTGTTTGAATATAAAATGTAGACTATGTAGACTATGTAAAGACACAGACACATGAAAGAGTAAAAGAATAGGATAGACTTAGATAGCACAGGATAAGTAAGAAGTACATGGCTAGTGTAAGTAAAAGAAGGTATAGGGCTATGTATGAGAAATGAAGGGTTTGTGTTGTACAAGGAAAATATAAATAACCCTTGAAACAATCTGGTTGATGGGCTTTTAGATGTGAGATGAGCATTGCAGAGTATCAGTAGCTAAACGTATGTGTAGCGGAAAATCCCTATGTTGCTATTGTTGTGTTGTGTTTGTGTTGCGACGTACATTTCTACTAAATTCGATTGGATTTCACTATTTCAGATTTTTCTTTGTGTCTGTCTGTGTGTAGCTTTTGTAGTTCTTGTAGTGTTTGCTTTGTAGTGCAGTCTGCTCAGCTCCTCTCTCCCACCGAGTCTACATGTACACCGTGTGTTGTGTGCAGTATGCAACAACAGATTTTGCTAGTTCATGTAGTCTACTTACTATACAGTTGTGTCTTGTACTACTAATGTGTACTGTTACTTAGGAGAGAAACTCGGAGTTGGAAAGTCAAGAGAAGAAAATCCATTTTGTCGACGTGCTGCATATGTATATACATTTAGTTGGTAGTTGTGTGTTGTATTATACATTATATGCTTTTTAGCCAATGTAAAATGTATTAGCTGGTTGAGACGGATGCTACGGAGAATGGAGAAAGAGGAAAAGAGGCGGAGGAGGAGGCGAAAGGCTCTGGTAATGAAATGGAGCCGAAAGTAGAAGTAGACGAAAGAAATTGTGTTGGTTATGGGTTGGTTGTTGAGTGTATGTAGAGTATATATTATAGACTTGCACTTGCACTTGGAGTAGCAACGGACGAACGACCCAGACCCAAGTGTAATGTTTTTGCTCATATCATGAATCCTAGTTGCACTTGATGTGAGATGGTCTACATGAGTAGTGCAACTATATTTTACAGTGTATGTATGTAGGCTATGTACACATACGTTTATTATATTGTGAGAGCTGCCATTATGAGGTTTTAAACGAACCTGTAGTATATTAAATGGAATAAAGTGGATTTGAAGCAAGAGAATGTAGTGTGCATGTTTAGAGCGTGTAACAACATCAATATTATATTAGGAGTAAGTAGTTTTGTTTGTACATGTAGTACTTTCCAGCCAATTTCGGAGAACTTCCTTGCATTCCACTGTTTTCTTGTGGCTCGAGTAGTTTTGTGTGTGCTATATTGAAACTACTACGATGAACTTTGCAGATATTGTTGTTGGAGTAAAGAAATGAAGGCTAGTATTATATAGGCATGTAGCAACTATTCCGACTAGACTCTAAGAGACTGTTTGTGCTTTGTATGAACGATGAGTTGTTATATACATGTAATATAATGGTGGAAGTGTAAGGGATAAAGAAATGAAGCATTGTCGCACAATGAATAGTTGATTGAAAATCGGATGGTTGGGGAAGGGAAACTAATTCTTTGGAAATATTAGAATGGAGAGACAGAATGAGACAGAGACAGAGACAGAATGAGAGAGGGTCAAAGAGGATTTCCGTGCCCACTACGTAATACCCACGGAGGTTTTATTAATACATAGCAGTTTTGAAGAATTGGACTGAAGTATGGGAGTGTAATATTATGAAGGGGTAATATAGAAAGAAGACATGTCTTTGTGCTCGCTTTATCATGTGCAAGGAGAAAAGTCTTTCTTGTGAGAGTGCTAGGTGCTGTGTGTTTGTCGAATGCAAATGGTGTTTGAGTCTGAGTGGGAGACTTGTCTGTGCTTTTTTGGCTAATGTGAGTTGGTATTAATATCAGTGTGACTGGTATGGTGGAAAGAATAACTAATGGCTCAGGGCTCAGGTATACTTCTCGGGTGCGGGTGGTGTACTATGACACGGTGGCTCTTCTGGGAGGCTGGATGCACTTACACAAATGTCAGTTTCAGCCTTGGAAAGTTCTTAGTGTGATTTCAGTAATGTTTCTTTCTTAGTGCTACGTACGTAAATGTGAGTGTAATATATTATGGTCACAATATAAATTTGTTGACTGATTCTGGAATATTATGGAAATTTTATTTATGCAGGCGCTCCGTTCACAAGGGACCGAACTCCAGAGTCTCCAGAAGTCCAAACTATCTTGGTGGATTTAGGTGCCAACTTGACTTTACCGTGCGGTGGATTAAAAGGACAGAATGTCGGCTCAATAATGTGGGTACGAGATGGAAGGGATTTATCCATCACCAGAAATCAAATTCAGAAGGATGGAAGCATATTTTTTCCTAATTTGCAACAGTCGGATTCGGGTCTCTACTCGTGTCGCCAAGAAGACTCAGATACAGATGACAGCGATTCTCATTCCAGTTTACCAAATGAAGATCCTTTTGAAGCCCGTGTTAGGATTTGTGTTCGAAGTAAGTTGTCTCCATGCTTTGCTCCCCCGTCATTTTTCTGTCTCTGTAAATACACAACGTCCCGCTATAGTCTCTTTCTTTATCTCTGGAGGCTCTCGGCTCCTTCCCATCTCCTATCAGAATAAGAATAGAAATGAAAGTTAATGATATGGGAGTTGGCTCACTAATGCGTCTCGGCCGAGTCTTCTGAAAGTGATTTGTATTATGTATTAAAAGAACGGAATATATATACACATACATATACTCTAAACATTAACATATACCGAAAAAATTTGGCTAAAAGATTCATCCGAAGATCGTTTTGCCTATAGTTGGATAGCCTGTGTCATAATGCTGGCTCTTAATTTATTTGGGTACATTTGGTGAATTCCATTGCACCAAATGGCTTTTTCAATTCTAATTTAGCCACTTGGCTTTTATTTTTATCTTTTGCTACACCCTCCTCCCCGATGCTGACTTGAAAAGGTCAGAGATTCCATTTGGATTAAAGTACGATGGCAGTAGTTTAGGTAGACTTTCAATTTTTTCTGTTCATTTGACGTAACCCATTTGTTTCTCGATCCATGCAGCTCCTCCGCATGTCTTGAAGAATATCACAGTATTGCCTTCAACCATAGCAGCCTTGGTAATGTGGGAAATCGATGAAGATGGTGATTCCGGATACCCAATTTTAAATTTTACACTCACGTATCGATTAAAAAATGCTACTGACAATGACTGGAAAATATGTCCTCCAAAATACATCAGTCCACATTCTGTAAGTGAACCTTTCTCATCAACTCCGTGCTCTCATTTCTAACATGTCAAAAACTCACAAGTTCTTAGGCACCACACTCGTCTCAAGTTTCCTTTAAACTCTCTTATACCTAATTGCTTTTCTTTTCTGATTACGTTTCTGAATACTTTCAGTATTATTTTAAAGATTATAGAGTACAAGAACCGACTTTTCCAGTTACGAAAGTTTTATAATCGATTGCATGTAAAATATGAGTTCTGCGTACTAAGTTTTTTCAACTCTGATTTTTTTGTTTTCTATCAGTTCAATTCATGTCAAACTATTTACGTAATAATTCTTCAGCGCATATTTACGGTGGGAACTTGGAACCATATGAATATTTTGTAGCATGTTCTATTCAAGAATAACATTATCATATTTTATGCTACATACCTATGTACGGTATATGAACAATGGAAAGGGTTGAGATTTTATGACATTCTTAAATCCAATATCCGCATTTTGATTGGTTGTGTGTGAGTGTGTTTATCATGTAGTGTGACAGATACAAATGGTGGAGGATTGTTCACCTTCTGACATTTGTCTGGTTTTTTACGGCTAAACAATTTTTCTTTGTGTTTCATTTTATTTCAGAGACAGTTTCATGTTTATCCGCTGCATCCAAACTCAACCTACCTTTTCCAAATATGGGCGAGTAACCAGCTTGGAAGAGGCAATAGTACAATAGTAGAAAGCTCTACACATAATGACTTACAAGAAATTGGTAAGTAAAACTTGTTCTTGGATTTTATCGAAATGGAAGACTCTGAGAGCTACATGTGAGTGATATGAGGATTAGAGTGCCGAAGCGCATTCTAAGTAATCATATTGGGATTGGGATCGTAAATATTGTGGAAGGAGATTGGGAAAATTAAGTGTCATGTTACTGTTTGATATTATGATAGTACTAATTGTAGCAGTAGTCATGAATGAGACGTTCAATCATGTTGCATGTATTGGTCGAATGGATGCGTACCATTGCGGCAAAATACACGCCACATACACGAACGTCTGTTTGGTTGCACTGCAGATGAGATAATTCTTGCCTTAAGCAGAGTGTCAAGTTTCTTCCGGACAGACAGTGTACACAATAGAGATCCCAAGTTTTTTATCTCTGTAAGTTGTAAAACTTTCTCAAGGTTTAGAAATGCTCAGCTGTTGACGGGAAACAACGGGAAGATTATGTGGGGCAATTGTGGAGCTGGAGAAGTTGACTGATTTGTGTGGATTTGTAACTTTGCAGAACTTGGAAAACATTTTCTAGATGGGATTGACACATTTGATGTAAGAATATGGATAATTGCTGTGGCAGTTGTGATTTCGACGTTGTTTATTCTGGGCATCGCCACATGCTGTCTTTTCTACAAGGAATACACTTCTAATTACGGAGACTCAAGAGATTTAGACGGAGAAAGCATTGAGTTGATGCCGAATATAATTTTGAACCCGGGCTATGACTTCCAATCAATGGAAATGTCGGAGCCTGATGAGAATTCCAATGACACCACTCCTCTTCGTGTCAACAACAATTCCGTTATTTTTCCTGCTCGTGTTTGACATCTCCGAATCTCTGACCCCAACCTTGCTTCGTCATCAGCAATTTCATCAGAACCATTCGCAGCTGACTTTACGACCTACATGTAACAGACTCAATCCTAATTACAATATCAGACGAACTCATGACTACTAATGATATTCAGCTATCTCAAATAGCTCGCAATAACTCTGAACTTAAATAGCTAGTGAAGCAGCCACATTGGTAGTGGTACAACGAAATGTGCATTTATTTCCAAGCAATGCAAACAAATAACTATACATCATATAGTACGTATAGTGAACACATTTGCCACGTAGCCCAATTCCAATCCAAAGAGTGTGTATGCTTTTAATTTATAAGAATTCGTTTCAGAAAAGCTCATAAAACAATAACTACGAAATACCATTTACTTTTATTATTATTAGTCGCCATTACGTAGAGACATCGATCAAACGCTATGGAACCATAAATATAGTAATCTCTTAGATAACTTTCAATTTAGAAATAGCCGAGTGTTGTTGCGATCCACGACACAATAATTACATTTATTTCTCCCGTTGTCCGAAAACAAATGTTTTTTATCTTTTATAGGTTAACTGATAACTGAACAGGTATCCAGAAGTTGTGAGTCCGTTCTAGAGCGTTGTTGATATTAACGGTTCAATGATAGGGAGCTTATGTTACACGACTGATTGCGAGATAATAGTAACACTATAAAGAACTTATAAGCAGTTGAAAATTAATTATTTCCTATAATATTCGTTAAGTAGCGCTAGACGAAAGAGATTTTGCTTTTAGTTAACGTTTGTACAGGCATGTGTTACAAACAAGTCAAAAAAGGATTTTACAACAGACTATTCTCGAGTACTAACTAACACAAGCAGATGTGTATTCCCAGAGTTGCCTTTCTATTAATGTAATGAGATGAATGTATTCGTTATAAAATATAAATACCTAATACTAAATACAATGATCTGAAATTCACTTGAGTAGACTTGAATAGAATTTAAGGAGATTGTTCGCTCTCAAAGCGTTCCGTATAGTTCACCGTGTAATAAATAGATAATGTTATTAGAGCATTTATTTATCCAGCAAAATAGACGCACTGTGAACATAAGCTGTTTTCCCTGAAAGGGATTATTTTAGTAGGGGCTATACAATACGGAGCCGAATACAGTAGCCCAATGTATCACAAAGATTTTCAACATGATTGTAGAAGGAGTACGTGTATTTGGTTGCAAAACCATGATACTCCATAATATCCCTTTACTCTTCGATACAGTACAGAAATGCAGCTCTAATGTAAATAATTTTACCAATCGATTTTCTGTGTGAGTTGGTTTTTTACAGTTTGGGGTATGGTGGTGACTGGTGGGGTGACGACGCTCCTTGCAGGACAACAAGGTGTAAGAAAATGATGCTGACTCTAATCTATTGAATTGTAGTCTATATTGAGTAATTACTTACATCGCAGTAAAAATTTTGATATTAGTCAGTCTGACTCTGTAGCAGTCTTATGTTATGTTGAGTTCAAGTGGAACTGAAGACAACGAATTATAAATCGTACTATCTGTAGTGGGTAATAAATTAATGAATTTGTCCCAGGCAATTCAACGCAACATACCCCATCGCCAAGTAAACAACATGCCCAATTTATACAACTCATCGCAAACAATTCACTCAAATTACAACTCGCCAAAAATAAAACTCACTACCAAACAGGGAACAAAAAAGCCATGTATTTTCTATCAAATAAGGCAAAAATACCTTTTTATGTTGAAAGGTTTCCTTTTTTCAAAAAAGGAAGCCTTTCCAGCAAGAATAGGAAAAAAGAAATTTCTCTTTAATACCTTGGAAAGGAAGGACCCGCTTTTTGGTGAAACAGATATTAAAAAAGCATACAAAACGCAAAAAACGCATTGCCTCTGGCTTTTTTAGTTCCCTGCTGCCAAACAACAGCTATTTGTCTTCTATCTAATGTGACGACAATAAAAGTCACTCCGAAAGTCACTTTGATGAGAAAATGATCTTGTTTGGTTTGACATGACGAGTTATTGGTGTCTTGTTGTTTTGTTGTTGTTGGGTTTGTATTTTCGCTGACATTTTTTTCGGTGAGTTGTTGAGAATGTTTTATTTCGGGCGAATTCTCGAAAATCCGTAATAATACTGGAATGCCGAATATATATTATTATGTAGTCTTGTTTGTCTAGTGACTGTAAGTAGTAATTTTATGTATCGCGATAATGTTATGTTAATACAGATATATTATATATTTTTTAACTATGTGTATGAGCCACGTAACCCAACCTGACTTACTGAATGAGATGGACTGTTATGTGCATTTATGTTTTGTCGTAGTGCGTAATAATAACCTTATGATTCATTATAATCAGTAGTGTCCAAATAGCCGAACCAAGATTAGAGTTAATTGATTGTCAGTTGATATATTTAGTAAAAACAAGTTTCTTGGTTGCGTCTACGTGGACAGTACTGACTGCGTAATTTTAATTTTGATAAAGCAATTAATTATTTCATTATTAATGTGATTTGTGCTGTGTATTATCATTGAAATTGGAGTTTTTGTAGTTTACTCTTATTTGGAGCCCACTGTTAACCTTTAGAATGATATACATTATGTATTTAATTTTGTGATACAGTGTAATTTATATTAATTATTTATATGCCTTGCCATTTTGTCAGATACTCAATTTTAACTTTAGCCTAATTGAATTGTTTCTTTTTTATTAGCTGCAATGCAAGTTGGGCGATATTATAAAAACAGCGAAACGTTTTTAGTTAAATTACTAAAATAATGTGAATGGTATAATGCTTTTCCATACTATTATAATTTTAATTGCTTGATTGAGTAATACATGTAAGCTTACTTTTATTAAAATTACAATTGGTTCCGGATATCAAGAAAAGACGTCTGGGAAATCCAAATGCTTTTCCGTCAAACTTAAGAATCTCTTCTATCCCCATGTAATTTACTAATGTAATTAATTTGTGCGTTCATATTTCATAAACGGACTGAATAATAATAACAATATTTGTTGTGGGTGAAACTGAAACACAGACTGTTCAAACGATATACCTAATTGCTTTCATTCATTTCTTTGTTAGCTGTGTACAAATAGCTAGCAATATTACATTTCTTTGCATATCGGTGTTTTAGTATTTGGGAATGTTCTATGCTCTGTGGACCCTAAAATGAAGCGAATGCATGAAGATGAAACTAGCATGAGCCTAAATACTAGTCCTATAATATGGCCTGTGGGTTTGCAAACATAATTAGCAAATGCCCTTATTTAATCTTCCCTAATAGCTACCTACGGCATGTATATCAGTAGAATACTAGTTAATAGTATTACATTCCATCAAATGTTTGCTCGCCTGCTCTACTTTTGTAAGTAGGTAAACGATGACTGAATTCGGGGTGAAATGCATGGGCCGCACAATCAATGTATGACAACCACCATCTATTTGATAATAACTGATGCGTAAAATGCTCATGTTATGTGTTGTACACTTCACTTCAACGGAATTCCACTGTGTTTACTTTTACAATGTACTACATACACTTGCAACAAGCATTAAAATAAACAATGGGTTAAATTGGGTTATGGTGTACTAAGAATACATATAAGGCCCTTCATATCCTTTTCATCACATCAGCAAAGACGTGCTCACATTTTACTATTATACAAAAAGATTCAATTTGTGGCACAAAAAGCGGCGTTATCGTCCTTAGTCTTTGTTCAGTGGTGCTGAATGAGGCTGTAGAAATGCTAGAAATATTAAATAACACAATGCAGTTACACTGAAAAAAAATCATGAAATAGTGCTTAGTAATTTAATTGGCTGACAAAAGAAATGCTTAAACAACAGGACGGTATGTGTGTTGTGTGTTAATATAATTGGGGTAAGACAATAATATAATTCCATGGAATGCTGAACACATTAGTGTCAGACGGTAGGATTTTAGTGTGGGCACGTCTAATATGCAAATGCATGATAAATTGGTCATTGTGTGTGGTACAGAGCGGAGTCTCAAAGGGAATACATTACACAGATGATAAACGTAGCCGAGAGCAATGAGGAAGGGAGGAGAAGAGCATAATATTTGTAGAAAACAATTTCTTGTTAGAAATATGTCGTGTTGGTGAGCCAGGAGTTGTTTATATCGTTTAACTGGAGCGGAAGGGTAATTCATCTAGAGAGAGAAATATCGTGGTTGCATATTGTTACCATTTCTGCCAAAAACGATATGACAGATAGACGTTGAATCTTATCTCTTACATTTTTTATACACACGCAATTCGAATCAGTATACACCCATTCGATGTACACATTGAGAGATAATGCACTAGCAGTAGTGGCACAGTGCATGGCACTAATATTTCACAATTTATAATTCATAGACATCTAGCAAAGTATAGCAGTTCAGTGCTAATATCCTACCACAATCTAAATCTATTATCCTATTCCACCAAGAATTGCTACAACCACATTTAGAAAGCCAGCGGAAATGAAAAAATATTTGCTGAAGATTGCATGCATACCACATAACCAAAACTCTTCAACGCAGGCTTCAACTTAAATTATACATACTCACACCACAATAATAAATATCCAGCCGGAGAACCACTACTCTACATTATACCTACATCCTCCATAATATTATTATCTTATTATATACTGCCACAAAATTTCCAGTTTTGTATAGAACCTCACTACATATTGTAAAAGCCTCAATGCTTTTCTATAAACTTAGGAAATGAATTACATTCTATAGACATTAATTCCTCTTTTATACTTACTTATTATTAGGCACACAACATAATATTATTTTTCGGTTTTGGTGGCGCATTAATTCTGTAGGGCAATTTAATGTTTAGTGACATTCGCTAGAATATAAATATCAGCAATATTGAGAAAATGATTGGGATGATTATTGTCAGCAATTGGAAGTGATTACTAAAATGAGGCCGCAGCGACAATTGCAAGAGGCCTAAATAATACTTGAGGCTTTTCAACATACCTAATATACTTTTTTCTATTTAGGTACGTTCAACCTTCCCTACTTGAATACATGTACCTTACAGGATATATAGAGAAAACTTCAGACCGTCTGTGTATAATATATTTTATTGTTAGCTTTAGTGAGTTCTGTGTATAATATTGTAAAGCTGGTACTGAAGAAAAGTAGAATTCTTCTGGAGAAACAAGTTTATTATAAGTCAATAGATTTATTCGAACCTTCTATATATCCCACTGTGTTGAGCTCCGCCTAAATCCACCGACATCGAACTAAATTAAGCAGCTAATTAAATTGCAAACAGAAGTGGAGACCTATGTACATATTTATTTTGTGCTTACTATCTGCGGCTTAATAATCACTACTGAAAATGAATGCAAACATTGCCAAGTCTCTAAATGAACCAATATTATCCTTCATTCTCAGAAACCCTTGCAACCATCATAATATTTATCCGAGATTATTAAGGTCTAATTATTGCATTCACCTGTTAGCTCTAGATAGATGAAAGCAAATATTTAATCTCTCTCCCATAATAGTTCATAAAATGCCACAATTCCAAATATTTTACAATAATGTTATCATAAATAACAATGTCATCATTCAAAACCTTTCCCTTATATTTTATGCGTACAAACTATTTCTATCCCTTTTATTTTAAATCAGAGAACTCAAAAGGTATATTTCTTTCATCTTTGCTTTTTATACAGTTTTTTATATGTTTCAGCCAAAACCTGGTGCTTCTTTTAAAAGAAATAAACATTTTTTCTATATTTGCTACAAAAAGGCTTCCTTTTTTAAAAAAAGGAACATTTCTTACCTTATTGGTACAAAAGGTATGCCTTTTTCCCCTCCTTTAAATTGAATCATAATGTCTCTGTTACCATTTTATTAAATTTATAAATAAACTAAACAAATCTATTTCAGAACATGCGATGCGTATTTAGAATGTTGACAAATCTGAGTACCACAATATTAACTCGATCGCGCATATTTTATTTAGGCAGTCAGGCATTTCCTTTATTGACGGTTTCTTTCCATATACATACAATCATTCGAAATATTATTATTCGCTTTTGCAGGTATTCGCATTATATAATTTATATATTATTAGAGTGAACTTTTATTTATTTTTTTATTTAAGAATCTCAAAAGAACATTATTGGCATTATAAATATTTTTTCTTAAAGCATCGGTCTTAAATTCACATAATATCTTGGTACTTGTCTTTCTGACACTCTAGAATCACACTCTAGGTAAGCCTAGAACTGTATTGAAAGGATCGTTAAACGAAATGTACTAAAATTTGCGAAACTGTAAATACGAAAATTTACGCATTGATTCAGGATATACATTTAAAAGTATTTAATAACTCTTAATTTTCAATCTATAGTATCCAAAGATATTTCCCTTAGCACAGGTGAATTATTGTTAGTTTGTGATTATTGTAACCTTCTCTGTATGTCACTATGTCAGATTGAGTCTCAAGCAGCATTAATGAATATGCCTATGGTGAGTTGGAGTGGCATATTATGGCGTCTGTCTCTGTCGGTTAAAGTAATTGCTGGTACAGTTGCAAATTAATGTTGAATTTTACATGAGCATTTCGCATTTCGATGAAATTGCCAATCTACTTATAACACTACAATGTACAACCACCACAGCGTGCTAATAAATGAGGCCATTTCCATTGACAGTAACTGCATACCTGGACACATAAATGTCATGATAAAGCAATTACACAACATCATGCGTCTTTTCGGTACCTGGATAATTGTTCACGATATAATTGTAGAACTCACGATGCAAGACGTGAAGTCCTTGTGAAGTCATCTTTGGTAGTATCAGACAATTAGGCAGTACAAAATAATTTTCCGATTACTTAATTAGGACAAATGATATTCATCAATGAAATACAGTGTCAAGCTAATTCTAAGCAAAATTAATATATAAGAAAGAAATGAGTCTTGAAGTATTAAAATCTTGTTCAAACCTTATTTTAACATATTGTCAGTTAGATAAAACATCATAGAACTTAAAAATAGGTAGCGCCTATGGTCATGTAAGCCATACTTGATAATGAGAAATGGAATTTTTTGTGGCTACGAAGATAATGTTATGAGAGCGACACTAGAACATTAAAGTATTACGACAGAATACTGTACAAAATAGTTTGAAAATTTTACAGTGTGAGAAATAATAATATGGGTTCGTAAATATTAATAGTATATTTCCTTACGTACTAATTTTTAATGGACTTGAAAATTTCAAAGAATACGCCACAATTTTTATGCAAGCTTGAAATACATAAGAAATTTTTCAACACAACTGCAATTTATTTTTGCGACTAGGGAAGTCACAAAAGTATTCAAGCTCAATTTCTTTACTTAAAATTCAATTGCGATTATAGCTGATAGCGTGACAACTATTTTATGAGAGGTAAATTGTAACTCCTCAAATAAGTACCTTATACTTAGAACAACTCATTTTTTAACATAATATTATTACTACTATTGTTGTATGAATCCTAAAACCGGAACACGTATTATCCGATTGGCGCATTTGTATGGGGTCGGGCGAGACGGTCTTGCAGAATGAAAAACATAATAGTAACATGAAAACTCCCCTCAGCTACCATCATTTCGCCTCTTGCATGAATAAAATGGAATGAATGCGAATGCTTGTAAATGAATCGAAGTTTGTTATATGTCTAAGTTACAGTACATTAAAAGAGGTTTGAGTGAGTGTTAGAAGTTTATGAATGAAAAACATTCTTGAATGATTGAAGTAACATCAATCAAACTACTATTATAGTATAATATAATATGATTTGTTTGTATTGGTCCATCCAACGTTAATTGTACACTATGACTTTCATCACCTTCAGCTATGAAAAACTTTTCACTTGTTAAACTGAGTTTTCATTTAATTCAATGTATACGCGTAAAAAATATTTAATATATTTAAAGTTGAACGAAATCAAAAGAATGAAAAGAATCTTTAGACAATTTATTTGTAAGAAAGACGAAATCAAAGGAATGGCAACTACGGGAATTCACCGCATTTAATTAATTTCATAGGTTTTTTCACAAAAGCTTGCGAGAATCGTTGCATTGTTTGGAATTAAAGCAATGGCATCTTTTCGTCATAATTTCTTCACTATGACATATCGTCTGTATGGAATTTTGAACTTGAAGAATACTCTCTTTCGATGATTGGGCTACCTGGCTGTGCTCAGGCTGCGCTTACCTCAATGTGCTTATTCGCAAGAGTTAAATGACATATTATTATGTAATACAATTAGAGATCAGAGTTGCGGTCTTCTTTGTAGTGTCGAGTGGTCTGCCAATTTCTACAAATTGCAAGTACTTAAACGGAAACGTCAACTCAAATAATAATATTGTTCACAGATCTCGCATGAAATTCAATCGCAAATTATTATTAATCCATACAAAAATAAAACATTTCATCTGGTACGAAGTTACTTCAGGGATTTATTATGCAAAGAAATGCATGCTGTGAATAATATTACTATTTGTTCACTGCATTCTGTTTTGAATGCTTACAATGAAATCACCTTTTTATTTGTATTAAAGCTGCAATACGGTTTTACACAGTTGGTTGGAGTCAGAGCATAATGTATTTTTATTATGAACACACACTATAGGATAACAAAGTAAAGTATTACATGATGGCCGCATGTGCCATTTTCATTTTACTTGCATATAATACACTCAATACGTAGGGAAATTTTTTCTCATGCGGAAAATTCGAAGCGTGATAATTTTTCTGATGATAATACATGACACTAATACAGATAATACTAGTTTTACTTAGATTAAATAACAATGTGCTGCTTTAAAAAATTAATTCATAGATGTAATTATTTGTATAATAAATATTGTGTATTATGTGTGTATTACAAATTCTATGTTCTCTCAGATGGAGAGTTGTTTTAATATTAATTAAAAAATGTTACTATGTATGTATATAGGTTTAGGTTTACTGCCGTCTCATTCGGTACACAAAATTCAAATGCTAAGAGTTTCCTAGTCGTGATATTATAGGCATAGCAGTTACTCTAATGTAATATTGTATTAGATATAAATAATATCAATATAATGTAATATGACTACTGCACATAAACTTGTTTAATCTTTTACAAGTCATTTGCCATAAAAATACTATCAAATAAAGTTATAATTAGGTGATGAAATATAATCCGGGTAACTAGGAGAACAAGACGTGGGCACAGTAGTGTGAAATCACAAAACTAATAATGTACATATTGAATGATAAGAAATGATTGTACTATTAATATCATTGTATAATAAATCATACAAACGGTTCTGATTAAGGCTGGGCTGAAGGTAATTCCAATAATATTTACAATTACAGGTATTCATTGAATAAGCGCACAAAAAACTTTTGCTTCCCTTACACCTTTTTGACGTGCTGTTAATTTTGTCCCGTCCTTTTTCAAATATGCATGGGAAACCATAAAATGGAAGTGTGCTTGATATTAATTTCCCCAAATAAAAATACTAGGCATTAACGCATAGAGCTGTAGTGTAATTTGCAACAGCCTTACATATTAATCTTTTTGTGCCCTGAAAAATATATTACAGGTTAAGTATATTATATAAAAGTAAATCAATTAGTGCCTAGTTAACAAAATAATAATATTTCAATACTTGGCGTAGAACAATAACATACATATACCTAATAGTTGCAATTGCAATGTCCAGTCATGCTTAAAACAAAAAATTTGGAGTGCAATTTTATTACCCCAGGGCGGCCTTAACAATCAGAACAATAGGGCACTTAGAATTGTGGCTAGAAAATGAAAACAAAATTTTATAGTGATAATAAATGCATCAAATTCAAATGTCCAATAAAATTACTCTAACCATTAATGGGGAAAAACCAATCAGCTAATTTTGTTTTAGAAATAACAAAATAAATTATAAATAGTAATGAATGATATATAATACCTAAGCTTTGTTGTGTGATGTATTCAACATAACATGATCATAGAACCTATAGTATAGTCTACAACAGTACGAAAAAAACGCGATCTGCTTTGTACACATTTTATGTACCTTGACAAAGGAATAGCTAGTGACGAATTAGAATAGAGGTATTACTTATTATAACAAATGAAGTATTAATGCATGACAAAACTGGTTTTTCTTACTTGTAGTTGGTATGTGTAATGTTTTAGCTGATAATATATTAAGTGCTCAAAAGCTGGATACTCAAAAATCATGACGAATTAATTACAAGTCGAAATCAATCCAGCAATTAAGGAAAGCTTCTTAAAAACAATTTGCAACCTCATCATGAAAGGGTATTTAATATATTACCTCTTTAATTAACAACCTTTTCAATGATTTACCGTTTACCTAAACAAAGCATTTCAGCTCAAGACTACACTATGACTGTACATTTCTGAGCCTAAGATACTTGTATTGAAAGTAGTGAGATTAAGTGCATTAGTGGCTAATAGCGACTTCAACTAGGTACAAAATTAAACTACCTATATATACCTATGGAATATTATGCTAGGAATAAAAACTTCTTGTGGTAACAGTTAATGAGGAGCGTAATGTACTAATAACACTAATACTTAAGAAATGTCTGGAATTACATGGCTACAAGATATTTCTTTCAATCAATATTTTCTACGCAATTAAATCTACAATTCTTAAATCGCATTCGCATAATAACTAAAACTTAATAACTTAGTTAGTTGGGTAAAGCGAGTTAGCACTGTGGAAATATGGAAAGAGCTCCTTTAAAACTAATTGTAAGTATACCTCTATACTGAGGCAGTCATTAAATTGAAGTAAGTTGAGAAAGAAAGAGAAAAATGTTGAATCACATTGAATGGAATAATTTTATAATGAGACTGATTTTATTAGCCAAATATTGTAAAAAACTTCAGAAAGGATAAAAGAAAGTATGGAATGCCTATAAGGCCTAACATATTTATTTGTACGCTGATTCTCCCATAGTAAATACTTTAGATACCGTGTTTGTAAATATAGTTAGGGTAACAAATACCACAGTAGGTACTGGTACTAGTACTACTATAAAATCAACAATGGTAAATGTAATGTAACTCAAAACTTGCCTTGAAACGGTCTTTATATTGCAATTCGCAAATTATTGTTATTTTGCTTTGTAAAGGATTTTTATCTTCCATAGTAGTTGTAAGAATTCATTTGTACACCCGTAGTTGAAAATCATAGGCCGCAAAGTCATTTTAGTGGGCAGATGAAGTTAAAGATATAAAAAGTAAGCAATATTAATATTAATAATAAATGTTGTGTATGTGTAAAAGTTAAGTGACAAATAAAAACAAATCTAATAAAGCTGTACTTCTGAAATATTGCAATTTCATTTTACGAGCATCTCCTTACTGCACACAGAGAAATTATTATAAATTGGGTGGATAGTTTGTAAAAATGCCAACTATGAGTTCTCATATTAAGGATGTTGTTATTAATATCTTATTGAAAATATTCCTTCCTAATTTGTTATTATAGCACATTGTTTAGATTAAGTAATAGTTCATGGTCAAACCGGGGGCTTCCCAGATTCTCCGTTTGATGTTATTATATCGTCGCTATCCGATACCAGCATTGTAATGTGTTGCGGAAGTTGGTTATATATTATGTTCCATTTTGATTCAAAGCGTCTGGATTTGATGAAGGTGAACCAGCTGAATCGTCAACGTCTTCTTCACTAAACCTTTTAGCCTGGTGATCTATAACACTGGATTTGCATGGAAGTTTCTTTGATTTGTAGTAGTAACTAATCAAGCTTGACATCGACTTATTTGGTAACATTTGCTGAATTCTATCGAATGATTTTCCATGCAGTTGAAAAGCTTGTTGAAACAAAACTCGATCTGCAATAGTCCATTCTTCAGGCTGAGAAGTGAAATTTCGAAGGTCTTGAAGTGCTTTAGTAACTTCGTAGCGGTGCCAATAAAGAAGACCTAAAGCTTGCTCCCCAGAATATTTATATTTATCTCTGGCTACAATCATGTAACGTTCAATTTCCTCCTCACTTATTTTATCGGTCGGACGCCACATAAGTAAGGCTTTGTCAGTGTCTGTTTGTAAATTGCGTTCTTCCTTCCGTATAAAAATTGGTATGTCCGCCTGAAAATCTATCCCCACACGCATCTCTCTTCCCTCCTTTTTGTCCAAAAAAGTTTCATCATTATTTGCTTCATTAGCAATAAAGGGTTCGTTTTCTCCGCCATGTGACTGTTGGTTTTCTTTTGTAATGCTTGATCTTCCGGGCCAAATGGGTCGCCCATTGGAAGGTGGTCGAACCGATTTGCTGTTCTGCATTCTTATATTCTTATACAGAATAAACTATTGCAAAATAGAGTAAAAAAGTAGCGTCCGCAGTTTTTTTTAACTTGGAATAGTTATTTTTGTGAGTAGAATTACATAAAAAGATAATAATATATTATTAGCGCAATAATTAAAATTGAAAATATGGGTGCAGTTATAATTATGCAGGGCAGTCTCATTTTATATCTCAAGAAAGAATTTACACAATTCGTTCAAACTTCACAAATGTGATCTATAATGTAGGTAGGAAAAAGTTTCAGTTCAAAAATGGGGTCAATCGGTCACACCCAACATGACCTAGGTCACAGAATTTCTAACTGGATATTTGATACACGAAATATCGATAATAGACTAAATAGATCGATAGTAGACGAAATAGATCGACAATAGACTAAATAGTTCGATACTAGACTGAGACGGCAACAGACACTCGAAATGTTAGTTTTATAAAGTAGCTTCTTATGTTTCCGGTACTTAATTATATCCATTTTTGTAATAGTTTTTCAAAGTTAACTGATTGACCCCATTTTTGAACTGCACCTTTGTCCAACATCCTAGATCACATCTGCGAAGTTTGAACGAATCGTGTAGATTCGTTCTTGAGTTATCGCGCGAATAGACGGATGGATGGATGGACACACAGACAAATCATTTCTATAAAGTAGCTTCCGCTACTTAATAATTAGTGTTCACTGCTACACAACAGCTACAACTTACTTCACGTTTCTTCACGTTCACCCTAAACTTCACCTTTCACGCCTCCTTTCCGTGATTCCCTTACGTGTTTATTCTCCACATAAATATCGTTGTTCACTGGAAGATGTGGTTTTTCTCAAAAGTAATTGCGCCATGTGAAAGAGCGGCTAAAATAGCCCCTTAGAGCAGTCATGTTCTTTGCTTACAGATTGACCTTCAAGGGTCTCAAAGTCAAGGTCATTAAAATTGTTGCGAATTAAGGTGGACCCAGTCAACATTTTTAAACCAGATTGTTTTAATAAACGCAGCAATATATGACCTTGAGACCCTTGAAGGTCAATCTGTAAGCAATGTACATAACTGCTGAAAAGGTCTATTTCAGCTGCTATTTCACATGGCGCAATTAGTTTTTGAGAAAAAACACACCTTCAAATGAATAATTAGTTTTTGACATTCTAAATTCTAAACTGAAAGGAATTTATGAAAATCGCAAACTAAATTTTCCCATCAATAACCACCTGTTTCGCTTTCCCGGTTTTTTCGTATGAAAGATGTAGCGCACAATTTCCAGTGAGACGAGTCTCAAGTGTTTCTTCAAATCTTAATCATCAACAACGTCATCTACATTTTACCAAAAACTCATTGTCATCAGTACACTCTCAACAATAATCCAAAAGGTATCGAATCTGGTTTGGATTGAGATCCGATATCCGATGTCCTGCATTGTATTGTATGCTTAAATGCTCATCTCATTATTGTATGCTTATGCTCATCTCATTATGCTTATGCTCATTTCATTATTGTATGCTTATGCTCATCTCATTTATTATTAAGTGGTGTCAACTGCGTCAACTAGTGAAATCCTAGTTACGTCTCTGTTTATTTATTAGGTATTATGTACCAACTAAATAAATAAAAAGGAATGTTATTATATGGCACGTGTTGATAAGAGCCAAAAAAGTAGTTCTTTTCTTTTTATACATTTTATTTACTTTTTGTGGGTATTTACTCTTAAAATTTTATGTTGCAGCATTCTTTTTACCAATACAATATGATACTGATATTTTTTCCTTCCAATGTGAATGCACTCTGTATTTATATAATACTGATCCACAGTGGCGTATTTAGGGGGGCTTAGGGGGCTTCAGCCCCCTCCAACTGTTTGGACTTTACACTAGATAAAATCAGATCTTTTCCAAAAACCCAAAAAAGAGGTTATTTTTGCCATAAAAATGCTAAAGAGCTTAAAAAATTTCGCGCTACGCGCGATTATATTGCAATTTTCATTTATTTTGACCTAAATCTGCAAAATTGAACCAACTCAAATTTTTTTCGCGCTACACGCGAAAATTTGACGTATACAGCAAAGGTTTGCTCAAGCCCCCTCCAAATGTGTGACCTGGATACGCCCCTGCTGATCCATTATAATTGTTGTGAAAATTATTACTAACAATATGCTAGTAGTCTAGTAGTTTATAAATAAATGTATTTATGAACTTTTTTGTTTCCTTGTCCAATACTTTATATAATATTATTATGCCTCTATGTAAGTGAATGCTGCATTATCACAATCATGCTGCTAGGTTCATGCGAAGTCATAATGATAGAGAAACAGATAAAGAGTAAAGTAACACAAGAAGCTCCAAAACATTCTATTTTATAGACAGATGAATGTATGGATGTTGGAGATAAACAGACTGTATAAAAAAATAAATATGGTATGAGCATAACAGACGTCTAACCATCTGTTTCTTCGATATTAAATGTGACATTATATCATGCTACTTTGATTAAATTAGTCCCCCAAAATAGATTTTGTCCACAAATACATGAATTTGGTAATAGAATTGTGGAACTGGTACCTACTTATTTATTGACTTTATGAAAAAGTTCATATTAATGTTTTGCAGTGACTGAAAATTCATTTATTGCTTTTATTGCACTCTTAGATTTAGACAAAAATTTTAAGTTTAAGTTGCCTTTTCCAGCACGCGACCTTTGAGCGACCCTGTGACAAATGTGTGTAGGTATGTGTAGTACAGTATACGTTGCGTGGAATCAATACTCTACATTGTATATGAATTTTGGAAAAATGAGCAATAATAAATAAATATTTGTTTCTAATATCTTTATGAATAAATACATAATGCTATTTGTAAGGAAGAATTCAATCCTACGATATTGGCGACTGCCGAGTGTAATATTTTATTCGTAAGGAGACCATTTACATTATTCATTTCATAACCTTACTGATATTACGTATACACCGTGATCAGTTTTCAGTGTACCATAAGGCTAATGCATGGACTGGATAAAGCCTTAGTTTGACCGTTCTCAAAAAGTTCGCAGGTCATTTTGAAATAAACTACTCTGCATATCTGGTAGAGAATCGTTTTGTGCATTTAATGAGCAGTGACACAATGTAGTTACGCAACATAAAGTAAAATTTTATCTACCAAATCAACTATTCACAGTATGTACATGTTTTTTGATAAAACGCCTCTACCAGATATGTATAGTGATTTATTTCAAAATGACCTGCGACCTGCTTTAGACAAGCGTGACAAGCCTAACTAAGGCTTAATTCAGCGCATGTATAAGCCCTATCACCTATGAAAACTGATCACGCTGTATTATATGACAATGAGAATTGCGGTATGGATTGTTCCCAATATTAGATCAGATGTATACACTAGGCCTACCTGTTCACACAGATGTTTTCTTGCTATTATATGTACTATAATACAAATATAAATATTTTTGTGGAACATTCATGTATTTTATTACATGACCAACAGCAATTAGAAAAAGTTCATATTGTGTAACCATTATAAAAAGATCCACTATAAAAAGAGTAGTAATTATTGAACCCACACCTACTGCATTCATTAGTCAGTCAGAAACATAACAAACCTTTTAATACATAGTACCAAACCAATAATGTATTTTGTAGAATCCCACTCATATAAAATAATATACATATCCATTCGACACAAAGGTCTCGAAATTCTTGTGTGTCTAGTATTTTTATTTTGCGTCGCCACTAAGTTTTTTCAACTCTCTTTAGTAAACTCAATTGAAGATATTATTCTGTGAGAAAAATGTAAATGCAAAGAGTAAATCTGTGTAGCTCATGGACTTGGACTTGACAGATGCTTGGCTATGAGACATACTCCTATAGAGATTATAATGCAGGTGTCTCAGTTAAATGATAACACATAATAATATACTATGCATTTTAAAGTAATAAGAAGTTTTATTACCTACTGGCTTTTCTATGTATTAGTATAGTACAATCCCATGTTTAATTGATGTATTATTATTACCTCGGTTATTCAGAACGTTTGCCAGCACAGAAGCCACACATGTTTTTGTAGTAGTATATGATTATCGTCTACGCTGCATTATCTGTACAACTAGCTGCAAATAATTAATATTACGATAGTGATATGAAATACGAAATTACGATCATCATTAAACCAGCAACTAGCCGGTAAGCCCCGGAGACGTCCTGATGTACTTGTTCATCCACCATACGCTGTCCACATGTTATGCTAATTTTAATAATAATTATTACTGCTGCAGAACCAAGGTGTTACATGTACTATTCCAATTGCGGTTTGTCTGTGTGTGTTTAATTTAACCACAATATCGTTATTATTTAGAATTGTTTGACAAGGATTGCATTAGTCATAATAATATTTGGCTTGGTTCGTAGAAAAGCTTGGAGCACATTGGTTATCTAAGAGATTGAATCATTTTGTTATTTCTCTCCGGATTTCTCAGATTACTTTTCCAGCATTCCATCTTCCAAACAACAATAAAGTGAACCGCTCTAATTAATTCCAAGATTTATACCTACACAAATCTTTAAAATTGTTATGTGTGTTTTGTTTCGTTTGCTATTACAGTAGTATTAAAGGTTTCATAATTAGTTGGAAGTTTCACAAGTAATTGAGTTTCTAGAAAAAAATTATTTTCGACCGGGACGATTTTTCCTATGTAAAACGATCCTGGTTTCTCAAACATTGTTCCTGCTATAGAAGCGGCATCATATTCAGGTGAATAGATTACACTAACCTGTTCATCATAAAATAAAATAAAATTATGATAACCTACACACAAATCGGATTCCCGTACGCTACTGCTCGGTGTACACTACAGCTCGCAGATTTTACAGCTCGAGCACACTACAGCTCGCGATTTTACTGCTCGCCGACTTTACTGCTGTGCTCGCCGACGTTACTGCTCAACCCTTTTTTGTTGTAATGTCTGATGAACTCTAATGTACACCCCACTTTAACTTACACAAATAGTTCATACCTATTAGTAACCTGCCGAATCCACGTTGAAAATCTTGAACTGAAAATGTGTCAACAGAATTCATGGAGTGCAAGTTGTTTGACAATTAGCAAAATTACAAGTGTAACTTGTAATTGTTTCCATAATAATATAATATTATGTACACTATGCATTATATGCATAGTATATGCATTACGCAGTAGTAAGTCTCATAATGAGTAGGTAAGCAATTCTCTAATTCTTTGCACATTTATAATAGTTTATCAATACACACCACTTACTGCATGAAATTTTGTGAGAGTGTAAAAGAAAATATTTCTTCCATTCATTCAGTTATTATTAGCATTACATACAGTGCAAATATGATGTTTTTGAGATCAACAATTCTTTAGAGCAAAGAGTTTTATTTGTGTAAGTTAGAGTGGGGTGTACATTACAGTTCACAAGATTTCATCATACATTAAAACAAAAAAGGGTTGAGCAGTAACGTCGGCGAGCAGTAAAATCGCGAGCTGTAGTGTGCTCGAGCTGTAAAATCTGCTAGCTGTAGTGTACTCCGAGCAGTAGCGTACGGTTACCACAAATCGGAGTCATTTCATTACTGAAGGGTATATTATTATAGTATAATTTTTTTAGTAGCAGACTATTATTTACAGACGAGATTGTTAAAATGTGTTTGGCTTACTGTACACAAAGATGAGTGTCTCTTTGTGTATTTAACACTAATCTCTGCATAAATTCAACGTAGTAAATTGTAGAAGCTTTTTGGAAAATATTGTAGTAGATGAACGAACTTTGTTTAAAAATCTAAACTTTGCAATAAACTTACTTCATAGAGAATCAAAGTATAATAATTATTTAAACAAAACAGTTCAAAAACTAAACGTCTAAAAATTGGAAATACAACGATGATATTATAATTAGAAATGAATTACACGTATAAAGATGTACATAAAGGTCACTTGAGTTTGACACTCTGATAGTGTGAATAGTCTGAATAGACTCTAGAGGAAAATTGAAATCTTGTAGATTCACAATCTTAGAAAAAACCGAAACACTAAGATACTAATTCATATTTATAAACCCACAGCGTAATCAACAGTGAAAGTTTGGAGAATGTCAAAATTCAAGAAGGAGTATTCCATACTTCCTCAATCGGAACAAGACGAATACCACCATCATATTCGTTCAAATCCTCCTTCCAGACATTGTTGTTTGATTCCTGTGGTGACGGTGACAATTATTCTTATTCTCAGTGGAGCAGCCACACTCACAGTTAGTCTCTTCTATCCAGAAACATTCTACAAAGCCGTCAATTGGTCTCAGTCACCCCTGGCACATATTTTAGGAGCAAACGCTCCTCTGGAGACGAGTTCTACTACAGCGGCGACAACAATCACGACTGCTGCTAGTGCTGCCAAGCCTAACGATGTGCATCATCATCTTATGGATGCAGAGTCACAGGTGTCAGATGAGACGACAGAAGACTCTTCTGGAGAACATACTGGAAATAGCAACAATAGCTCCAGTGCAGAGTATTCTGAGCAATATTCCACAGAAGACACAATTGACAATGACTATAAGAATGGAGATCAAATTCCTACGGTTGATCTGGAGAATAGTTACACAAACAACAGTAGCAGCAATACCATGGAGGAAAAATACAGGGAAATGATGAAACAAGTTTTCAAAGAATTAGTTAAAATTCTGCCTAAAGTACGTAACTATTCTCATTACTCAAAATCTAAGCCTTTTAAAAGCTATTTTGTTTAGCATGGTAGTGGCTAGTTCAAAATTCTGTGAGCATGAAGTGATAACTCAGTTTACTCGGTTCATTTCCTTACATTTGAGAGATCTGGAGTGATGGGGAAAGTTTTTTGGTTTCTTAACAGAAGTTGGCTTGTAAATATTTTATTTGTTAAACATTCAATTACATTTTATTTCTGTGCAATTTATATTTTCTCACAAATTACAATGTCTTTGGTTTTTATAACGTCAGAGAATCTTAATGGCATGATCGTTTTGATTTTGATGTTGTAATGGTTTTTGATTTTTTTGTTCCAAGGGTGTTCAGCAAGCAGAACTAGCTATTCCACTATTCATGTTACTCTGCTTCATGGTATCCCTGACCATAGTAAGCCTATGTTGCTGCGTCATGATGAAAAGAAGAGAAAACAGGAGAAGAAAGATGTTTGGGGTACTTTGCATTCGTTTTAAATAAT
Source organism: Pogonognathellus longicornis (assembly GCA_034694085.1). NCBI lineage: Eukaryota > Metazoa > Arthropoda > Collembola > Entomobryomorpha > Tomoceridae > Pogonognathellus > Pogonognathellus longicornis. Next base: position 43,702 of record JAQFYB010000699.1, read on the forward strand.
TAATTCACAATGTATTCAACAATTCCTGAATTGCTTTGCTGAGACTAATCGTATTATTACACTTCATACAAAAAATGCATAATGACACTGCCCAGTTACCTAATATTGTATAACGTTAATAATCTAATCCTGATATATATCATTATGTATGTCAACCCTTGTCTAGACAAAATTGTATCCGGTTCTTAAGCAAACTTACTACTGACAATTAAATCTTTGCTTATTTTAAATAAAACCTCTCTTAAAATTTGAACTTAATGAATATATTTACTGTTTTCAGAAAATCATTACTGATCTGCAAACAGGAGATTCCAAGACTGTTCTTCTCAACCAAGATAACATGGATGATTAAAATAGTTTCAAACAATCAATCTTATTACATACAAAAGCTACGTTACAAAACATACAAATAAAATCATATTCTAATCTGTTAATTCTTACAAAATGCCGCTATAACTGAATAAAAGAAATTTTTTAAAAAATACAATAAAATATATATTTAATAAATTGTAGCTATAGCTACTACACATCGACTACAGTATTGTTGCAGCTTTTCTGTCGGTCGCCTAACCTCAACTTTGTGTAGTAAAACTAGCCTCATATTCAATACAAAAAGCTGTCATTCTCTCTTATGCAGAAAAGCTGCAATACTGTATTCGCTAGCTACTACACAACTTACAATCAGTTCTATTAGATTTTAAATGGGTAACTATTGGGGCAAAATGTTTTTTGTTAATTATATTCTACGTCATTTTCATATTGAAACAGTCTCACGGATGCAAACAATATTTTTGGATTAGGAGGTACTGCAAGAGTAATAATTATTTCTGCATACACCGCTGTTTTAAACACGGTCAAGGTAAATCTATCATTAAAATATTGAGATATTCTCCAAATATACCCTTCATTCTATTGACAGAATATATGATTCTAATACATTGATTGCAATTGCAATTGCATTTGAATTATAGATTTCTTCACTATTTACAAACAAGTATCAAGAAAAGCTATGATTTTGGAAATGGAACAAAGGTGAGTTTACGCAGCAGAACTAAACACAGCGAGTGGTCAAAATTCCCAACAAAAAAGCGGCAACCAAAATTATTTCGGTACTCCATGTGTTGCGTCATAGTGAAGTTTTCAGACGAAAATGTGTAGAGAAATGTTGATTGTTCGTTTCAGTCACCATTAATTTGACAACTACCAACTACCTTGAATAACAGTTTTGAATTTTAAGCAGTTAGTATTAAAGTAAAAATTGGGAACTGGTGTTGTAATAAAATTAGCAGTGGAAAAGTGTTATTACACATTACAAACTAGCTATTATTAGCAGCATTGCAATCGGAATCTTTTAAAATCAGTAAACACCGTAAAGATTCCGTAAGATTTGGCCTAAATGAAAGCACTGTTACTGTACACAAATGTGTAAGCAATTATTATTTGTTTTCATGTCAGTCGATCGTTGTTCAAAATAAGTAAATGAAAATACTTATTGGTACTGGTCACCTATTACTCGATTCTAAGACCTGACATTTATTATTACCAACATTATATTTTTTCATAGGATAAAAACTTGGTATTCTTGTATTTTGATTTTGATTTTGGTTTGTAGAGGTATTCGTCAGTTTCAAATCTTCACCCGCAATGAACTGATCAGAATATCTCCGTTGTATTGTCACCGACCAGTATATTACTCATCGGCGCAACCGAAACCCAAATTTTTTGACACTGAAACTGAAGGTAAGTTCAAACAACAAATTCAAAATTCTGGGTTTTAAATATTGTAGTTTGCTATTATAGTAGGATTAATTAGTGCTCTATCGTAAATGCATACATTTAAGCTAGGTGTTGGATAGTAGACTACACAGCATGTAGTACTACATGCTGTAGTCTACTAATTGGGATTACTTAGATTCCAACTGTAACCTGACTCTCTTCGCTGAGAGACAGCTTACATAAATCCTCGCACTCGCCAATATATAATCACTGGCCAAAACTGAAGTCGGCTCTAGCACAAAAACTATGATAGAGTTAGAGATGTGAAATCTTCTCTTAAATGTTCCTCATTAACGCTAGCATTACTGCCACCGAGAGCAAGCCTTAGGAAAATGATTCTTAGAATGGGGAGAGAAAAATGAATTTTTCGACTTTTACACAAACAAAATAATCTGAAGAACTTGACTTATTACTCTAGTAA
>JAQFYB010000700.1:0-45856 GCA_034694085.1 Pogonognathellus longicornis
GAAATAAATTGCCATTGGTGTAATGGCCTGGGTGTCATGATATTTTCTGTGTAATTCAGACAAGCCGATGGCATTAATATATTTAGACTAGCCCCCCTTGAAATGTCATTTCTAGTCCTCGTCGTATATTTTGCCTTGCTTTCCTTAAACATACAAACACTTTCTCTACACTTTAGTCTTATAGGATCTTCTGTTATTGTATTACACACTTTAAACTAATATTTAACAGCCGCATTAATACCAACAATCAGAACGATGACAATCACTTTATGTGTTAGGCAGTGGAAAATTGTGTTTAGTAGAATTGTAGTTAATTAAGTGCTTGTAACTGAAGAAATGAAAAAGCAGGTGTGAAAGGGCATGTATGTAACCTCTGTACTGCATATACGTAAGGCAGAGACAGAGCGTGGTGAAAATAGAAAATATTTCATTGGGATGACTGAAATAATGGACAATTGGACAAGTGAGTTGAAGAGTCAATCGGTTGTCTACTTATCTCATTCATTTGTTTTGCTGCTTTCACAGTACATGTACGTACAACAACAAAGTTAGTTTAGGAGGTGGACGTTATATGATGTGGACTCTTGTAACTGTAGTTGGAGATATAGCGTGGGAAGTTGAGGGATGCAACATTACTTAGTCTGTCTATTTGTATACGTACAGTTTGCTTGCTTTGTTGTGAATATAACAGAAATACATTGCAGGGTACAGCGGAAAGGGATTTGTAAAAGTGCAAAGTTGCAGCTAGGATAAAGTGTATATAGTTACATCTAAATAGTTTAGTAGAATAGTGGGACTATAGCTATCGTCACTATATGCAACTGTGTGTCATCCACAACGTAGTAAATGCAATGCAACTACTAACTGAATGTACTTTTGTTCAAAGGACATTCGCTTGTGAACACAGAGCTACTTTAATGCTTTTTACGCAATCTTTACATAATTCAAACAGCCATGATAGCACTTTTCATACAGTGCTATGAATATGTACTACAGGATTGCGAGTTTACTGAATGGTACTACACCCGAACACCCACGCTTGTCCCGATTCATAAAAAATTACAGATACTCATTGCTACTGATTTACTTACCTTACCAATGCGCAAAATAAAGTTTTACAAACTAGTACATGGTGCAAGTATTAACAAACATACCTACCCCTACTTCTATGCTACTTATTTTACAACAAAATGTCATACTTTATGAATGACAGTATGATAGCTGGTAATACGGTTGTGCAATTGCGATTTTTGATTTAGAGAACGGCGAAAGAAATTAAAGCTTCAATTACATATTATTTGAAAACAGTTCGTATATGCATGTTAAAAACATTTGATTCTTTGGGTATAATATATTTCCGGATACCTCAACTGATCTTAAAGTGCCAATAACTTACGTGTGTGATGAGGCATAATAATAAATATACGTTTAATAAGACACAGTTTTTATAATTTGTAATAATATTAAAAAAAAAAGATTTGCTGCACGAATATATGTGAGTAGATTAAGTAATGTAGGATCGATGCAGTGAGATATAAGTTGTATGGGTAACGTAGATTTATCTGGTTGTTGTCTCTTGTCTGGAAGAAGTGTGGAAGTGTGACAAATAATGGAACGGAGAAAGGACAGAGTTGGAGATTGAGAACAACACGCTGCATGCAACAGATGGCAAATTTAATTATTTATCCTTTTCAATTCTATTATGACATCTGGACCATCCAAAGTATCGTGGACACTTGGTGCCATTCTCTCCACGATATGCAACGACACACGTAGTAGGGCTATAAGAATATTATATTACGTCTACAATATCACTCTGAGAACTAAATGAAATTCCCTTAGTGCGAGTTGAGCAGTTGAAACACCACTTTCTCCTTACACACAGTTTTGTTGTGTGGAGGTCACACATACAACACCTTTCTGCTCAGTCCTAAATATAACTGCAGCTACGGAATGTATTTTTGTCGTGGAAGACGACGTCATCATCATCCTTGCTAGCTTTTGCTCGAGCGAAAGATTTCTTCTACCACTCTCTGTATTGAAAACACATGAAAACATTTTCTGAGCTCCACTGCATCTATTCCCGTTTATTTCTTTATTTGATTCTCTCATCTTGCCAGTTCTTTCACAAGTTTTAATTTCTTTCACCGTTCTTTCTCTACTTATTAATTCTGCAGACATGCCATAAGTGACATACCTAACAAACAAACACATTCACTCTATAACTATTTAGTTTCTTTGTAATTCTGACGAGAGCGACTGCCGTCAGACTACTTTTGTTTTTATTACATCACATAGAGGAGCACTAATAGTATTAATGGTATTAATATATAAACAAGAGTTTTGAATTGGAAGTGTGTCCAATAGTTTACTCTGCACTCTGCAGTATAGTAAGTAGCTATATAATTCGAGTATAAAGTTTTGTGTGTGGTGTCATGTGCAACACTTTCTATTCGCTAATTTATTTCACTTACTTTGCTTTGTGTCCTGCCCTCTGTACAAAGTGTTATTTGAGAAAACTTAATAATATGCTCTATTAAATATGTTACGTGAGTAGTTACCCTTTAATGTGTATGCCACATATGGCACACAACACACATGCAGGGAGAGATCTCGATATTTCCCATCAAGCAGCGGCTAAAGTGCTCAAGCACACAAAGAGAAAAGACCCTTATCATAATATGCTTTTACATGTACTGACTACGTATAACATGCCGGGTAGTAGTTCCAGGTAGTGTACACAACGTGCTTAGTGTAACTATATGTGTATGTATTTCCATAGTTGTTCAATCCACTCAATAAACCACTTCTGGATTCGCTTGTAATATTTATAGGTAGTAGTAGCAGGAAGATCTCATCACCTCATCCCATCAGTCGCAGCCCTCATCACTGGAGGCAGGAAGCGTTTGTTGAGGCAAAACATGAATATTGCATGGTGTAATACCTTGTAGTTGGAACAAGGACAGTAGTATGCAATGCTTTGTCGAAGCGTATTTAGTTGGAGAGCAGGAGGAGTGAGAAAGAGGGAAGGATCATCTCAGCTTATGCGTAATTCACGCATTGTTGTTTTCACAGGACGTGTGTGTGTTTTCTGTCGCAGCGCTTGACTGCTAATAAATATGCACGAGCAAGGTCCTCCTGAGCTACTTTCCAAATGGGTTTACCAAATTGAAGCTTGTATGCTCAACCTCACACTCTGCACTGCACATGGCTTGCTCCACACCGACACTTTGCTAGGATTTTATTTTAATTCTGTCATTTCATTCTGTCTTGTAAACCCAAAGTAGCTCTCATCGTCCTCTCCCTAATCAACTTAATCAATAGTTTCAAGTTTATTTTAAGGTTTGTCTATATATTCATGCATAATATGCCAAGGAGCTTAGGTATGTGATGTAGCCATACTAAACCATTTTACTTTTATTATAGGAAATACTAATATCAACAATTGAATGGATTGAGCTAATAGAATGAAAAGGATGCTTGATGGAGATAATAAATTCATTATGCGGCAGAGTAGCAGCTTACACAAATAATTGATGATGATTGGTTATTGCCAGGAACATAATATTCTTTCATTTATTCCGATAGAAATGAAATCGCTAAAGAATGAATGACAATCAAAAGATAATAATTCAACGTAGCACAACACATGGGACATTTTTTGGTTCACACATATTTATTTTCCACGACGCGCCTCCACAATATTGTATGGCAGGTTTATTTTACGAAAATAATGCATAGCTTACAAAAGGCTTTTGAACGAACAGGGCTGCATTCAAAAACTCATTATGATACAGTACTAGATTTACCAAACTCAACATTGACTACAAACGGTATATATCATTCGACTAGCAACTAAACTGATTTATACACGAATTCGCAATTCGCAATACACGAAACACAAATGTAAATACTTTATAACACTGAATTCATCGAAATCGTTCACATTGATTTTTCATATTAATCAAATTGTAAGCGAAGGTGATGAAGACCAAGTCAAAACATTCCACTACCACCTTTCTGATGAAAACAGCAATTAATTCTTTTAATGAGACAGAAAGACATGGGAATGAAAATAATATCCTTAGCACACGCTACTTATACATTGACATATTAATTCAGCACTACAAATGGCAACATTAAAATCCACATGAACAAATAAGTTGAATGCAAGTCCTCTACTAAACGTTTCATAGTAAACACACGACATGAAATGACAATCTAAGACATTGCGTGACGAATATAGAGATAGATAACTTAGCGTTATTAGAGAGTAGTAGTAATAGTTACATAGGCAGGTATACAATTTCAAAGCCTCAGCAGCTGTAACAAAATCTCATGCATGAATACTTTTTAGGTACATTGAATCAATTGAACGTTCACACGTAGTAGTTAGTTAAATTAAACATAAACATTTAGTTTGTAGAGTAGCAATAATTACATCGGTAGCTATTAGAATTCTATTTATAGTTTTGAAGTGAGACAACCCATTGAGATAAAAGATCTTAGTGCACTCTTCCATTTCATACGTCACTCCCCGATTCGTTGCGAGTCATTCGAGTGTTTAGCTTTAGTAAGTCAACATTACATTATTGCTTTTCAATTTTTAGTATATTGTGGATGTCTCATCTCCAGTATAATATTCTTTGCGAAATGATATCCTAATGTTCATGTGTACATGTAATACAATAATGAAGAGTGTGTAGCTTATAAATAGAGGATTGTTTAATTGTGGTGTGACTTAAGTGTGGGATGAATATTGACCATGATATAATAGTAACAATGAATTCAATCATTTTCTGTAATAACATTATGAGAAGTTTGAGAAGTGGTTGTGTGGATTGTGGATGGTTGGCTGCGTTTTTGTTGGGTTTTGTGTATGTTACAAGTACTATGACGCTCTCTCTCATTTATTCAGTGCGTGTTGTATAATTGTAAACACATGTACGTACATATAACTTACGAACTAGTCTCGTACTGTTTTTTACATATATATTTCCTACATGTATAATGTAATGGTAGTACACTTAACAATAACTTACCGATTTTGTGTTTTTGCTGTAATGTACGGAAACGACATACATGGGGAAATAAATTAATAAAAGACGGGATTTTACTAAATTCATATAGTTTCTTTTAATGTAGTTGAAGAATCAACTCAAGTATTAAAACGTGGGATGAGAGTGTAACAAATTATAACACTAAAGTAATAGGGTTGCATTTGTGTGGAATTAACATCATAATACAAACACTAAAACAAAATAATTGATGATAATAAAATGGCGACAAGAACATGATTCGACAACAATTATCTATACAGGTAAATACATACAGGTTAATATTCCACAGTCAATTTAAGTACATGACAACAGTACAGTACACAGCTACACGTGTAGGCTGAAGGTAGTTTACATTAGTATATGTAAATGTTGTATGTTAATTTATAATTGTATTCGTTTAGCTTACTCTACTATTAACAATTTTTCAGATCTACAATTCCTACGAATCATAATAATATTTATTTTATCATAATATTAGTCTCCATTTGATTCCTATGTAGTAAGAGCCACACTGGATTAAAATTTCGTTACAATTCTTCAAATATTTCATTACCAACGAGTTGTTACCAGATTGCTTATTTGTTTAATAAGAATCATAAACATTCCGTGTTTTGGGACACAAGGACTATTTTGTCAAACGGAAAGTGTGCATCGATTGTTGCAACTTTCGTCTAATTGTAAGTAGATTGTGTAGTAATATAGTTTTTACGTATATATTTCAATATCATTAATCATATTATTATTAACATTGTTGGGCTAATTATGTTAATTGTTTAATGTGTTATTCTGTATGTTTCATTTCATAGGCTAAAATCACATCAGTATCATCCATCAATAAATTCACTTGACGGTTTCGTTCGATTCGAATGGTTTTATAATTTGTGTTCCTCTCTTCTTTGTCTATGTATTATGTAGCTACTAATTTATAAGTTGCGGACTAAGTTTAAGAATATATATAATTATAATAACTTTCTACTTTGTGTTCTTCCTCACTTCGGAATGCACTTTACGGCAAGGGAATGTCCGAATTGGAATTTTTGGTACATACAAATCTTTTCCTGTTTTAAATTAATTTACGTATCTGACCTTTGTATATTCTTAGCAAGCCTTTCTCTATAAAACTATGGAAAAGCGTGTGATGATAGTGAGAGTGTACAATAATCATGACGCTATGACGTGTTTGACAGTATTAATACACACGGGACATTTGAGGACACCACAGGACGACACGACGGCACTTGCACTGAATAAACATTCTCCTAAGATTAAAGTACTGCCACTATAAATGTGTTTAGGTGATTCTTTAGTAGTATGTGTCTGTGTGTTTTGTGTGTAGAGAGAGTGGAGTCGCTATAGTGTGATTTGTACCCGGATACACAGATACGATAAATAGTGACAGTGAATTTAACTCTTTACTTAAGTTACTTGCATACATTACATTGATTTGATGTTGGAGTAGTCTAATACGGCTTATTCGTACAAGTACGAGTACAACAATGGAATAGAAACGCATGTGTGGACGACTGTGTGTGTGTGTGTCAGGGTGAAGTATGGAGTGGACATGCAAATGTATTTACAGATGGGATTTGGAATAGAAAACTCCTCCCGAGGATTACACATGTACACATGTCGCTTTAACATCAATATATATACGAATACTATGTGTGTAGTAAATAGGTCCCTATCATATTATCTCCTACTATGTTCTATCTCTACTGTAAGTATATAGGATGTACCATCCAAGTACATTTTAGTACCTAATCTATGATTCAGAAGCACATTTGTTAGTTGTTTAATTTGAGGGTTTCACTTTACCCTCTCTCTCTCCCATCCTAAGTTTGTAATTGTATTTATTTTGTTGATGTACGTTGCGTATGTGTACACAATGATGTATGTGCATCTTGTGTACACAATACAATACACGCTTACCTAAACTTAGTCTAGTGTTAAGTATAATATATAGTATGTATATAATATATGTATAATATGTATCTATAAACTCAAATATATAGTAATGTACTCATTACACTAGATAATAAGACTTTATACGTGTAAATCCTTTCCGACTTTACATAACTTTCAGCTACAATACACATATAGATTTATTTATTTAGTAATTAGAACTTAGAGTAGTATACATAATCCTAGTCTACTCATTACTACAAGTATTGTATTATATTATAGATTGAATATTAATTTAGATTACGTTTCTTTCCGCAGTACTCTCTATGGAAATATTGCTTTTTTATTGCTGTGTCGTAGTTTGTGATTTCTTCGTTGCACGAGTAATTGGATTAGTTACGTTGCGTTTTAGCATTTATTGTAGCAAAAGTTCGCCCAACGCAACTTGGAATTCAATTAAGCACACGGTTCGATTGGATTACAAGGGTCTTGTTTAAGGAAAGGGTGCATGTACTTACAAAATTACATTATAAAACGTAAAACATAAATTAGGGAAGCCAATATTCGATTTCACCCTATGGAGACAGTCTGTGATTTGACATTCAATTTGACACACGGTTTTAATGCATTAAAATTTACCGCGCGTTGAAATTTCAAGACAAATTAAAAGGTTTAAAATACCAACTAAGGTGTTAAAAGCAGATAGGCGACGACGACCTTGGAAGAGAAAGACTACAACAATTTTTAGAAGCGTTTATTCGATGTTTGGTTAAGATTTTTATTGCTGTGGAATTATTGAATACATAATTTTGTCAGTGCCAAGAAGTTATTGCTCTGCGTTTTAATATTTGTGAAAGTAAACGTAGCACTAATTGTGCATGCGCCTTAAATTTATTTTTATTCTACTCAGTAAAGTTATTTATTGCTTATGCTTTCGCTATAGTCTACTAAGTCTGGGCTTTTGCATAGAACACAACACAGTTGACTTCGTTATATCATCATCATCATCATCATCGCGTTAAGTATGGAATATTACTAGAGTTGCTTACGACGACCGTTATACGCTAAGAGAAGAAATGCGATACTTTTGTAGAGTTTTTTTTATTGCTTTGCTTGCTTGCGTTGTATTTGAGGTTGAAGGTTGTTTGATTGGATGGATGAGTTTTTAAGTACTTAAGTAAGTGGTTAGTGATACTCACATAATGGCAGCGACGGCTCTTTAACTTTTTTTATTGCTCTGCGAATCGATTTTGCCATTTTGTCAGTGGAATAATCAGTGGTCGTCCTCTAATACAGATATTACTAATAGTAGTACATACACCTAACTCATGTCTAACCCATATAATTTAACATAGTACTACACTGCTACGATTCGTAACGTTTATTATAATTATGACCAGTTACTGTACCGACAAATGCAGTTAATTTAAGTAAATATTTACTAATGTTTGCAATTTAATTCGTATTTCCTTATACTTTGTAAGATAAAGTTCTTTTGATTAATACTAAGTATGAATGAATTTTAGTTACATATAAATGTTAACTTGTATTAGTAGACTTTTAGTGTCTATAATTTATACTAACGTTTCTGTTACTACCTTTTTTAATTTCGTCAGTGTAGCTGAATGTGTAAACGAATTTATTAAAAATGTATTTGAGACTAGTAATAAATCGTTCTTTCAAAATGAAAATGGAACTGTTATTCGCATTGACATCCAAAGATAGGAGACTCTCACTCGACTTGTCGAGACTTGCCAAATTAATAAATATTTTAATTACAATCCCAACAAAACAACTCTGATATTCAAGTAGTACCATGGTTGTGGTAGTAGACTTATAATTATTCCATGGAATTAATTTCTTCGCTTGTCCAGCACATGCAACACAAACAACGTGATCGCTGTCTCTATCTCCTTTGCATTTTTGCTTGTCGTTCACACAGGGTACTAATACATAATGGTAGAAAACGATAAATGAACGAGTTCGTCCTGTTGTCATTACGGTATTCAGCCCAAACCTACTTTTATTATTGCTGGCGAATATTTTTGGGAAACGGAAGAGGATTTGCTATTTACGGAGAAATATTATTAATAATTCCCTTCAAGCACAATCCGTACCTCCACGTTCTCACCTATACACTGCATAGATTCAAGTTTTTCACAGCGAGATCGCCTTCACCCAAATATTGTAATTTTATGTACAAATAAATGGGCTCAGACGCTCATCGCATGGAATGGAAGTTCTTTATTATTCTTTGTCTTTTAAAAATAGAATCATGTAAATTTTCTTAATTAATTTATCACCTACATATTCTAACTAGAACTTACATTTTATTTTTAATATATCAAGATTTTATAGGTAAAAGGGTTAAGGATCTTTTAATTACATTAATTCTGAATATATATTGCGATCTGGTATTGCTTTATTTTCTCATGAACATTATTTACAGTATAGACACGCATACATTCTAAAACCCACTCGGTCAGCATTCATCCAATTTATATAGCCATTTTGATAAGAGATAATGAAATTGGGTCAAAGAGGACACATGTTTGCCATACCTACTACTTTTAACTGAATTGATAATTAAAATGATACAGAGCTGGATGACTGAAATGGTCTGAGATGATTAAAAGCAGCGGCGGATGAACGATTTAAAGATTTAGAGAGGCAGGGAGTAGGAAATATTAAACAAGAACAAAGGCGAGATTAATTCCGAAGAATTAAAGTAAAAGGGTCATGGAGTCATAGAGTACGGGAGAAGACAGACGGACTTTGGGGCAGTGTGGTGGTAGCAGTTGTAGGTTGCAGGAGTTGCACACTTTAATAAAATGGGAGATGAGTAGGGTAGATAGGCAGAGGACAGAGGAGGTTAGGAGAATACACGAAAAGATTGCTCTACAATGAATTAAACCATTAAATGTGTATTGTATGACTTTGGCATAAATTGGAGGTGTGGCCCTTTGTTTGGCTGGTGTTTTGTGGTGTGTGCTCCGTGGGTGCGTAGTAAATGCAGTATTAGAGCCACTGCCACCGACCAACAGACAAAAGGGAACTGTGAATGCTGAATCGTTTCTTGTCCATGATTAGATTTAAATTAACTAGTTCTGCTGATAATGGTGGATGTAGTGGTGGTATTAAAGTAGTAATGCGGGAGAAACAAGGTAAGGTGAAACAGGAATTTACAATATTTCATGTGTATCTAAATAATGGATATCTGACTCACACTGCTCATTTGCTCCGCTTTCATACACTTTCTCCGCATGCTGCCTTTGTAAAATAAATGAGATAAATGCATTAGCAAATCTAATATCATTCTGCCTTATGTGAAATGAATGTAAATGTTGCTCGCAATGCAAGCAACAGCTCTACAGCCCAAACAATAGCTATGTAATATCTACCACTGTCATTCATCCATGCCTTTCTTTGACTTATGTACACGTGAGATTTGAGATCAGTAGAAAGCTGGTACAACCAGTAAAAATCACTTTGTGATTTTAGTTGGTAGAAATTACAATCAACTTACATAGTAACTATTAATTATAATAAGCATATTTTGTATAAAGCGTTCTAAATACAGTAGAGATCAGTAGAATTGCACGACTAGAAAAATGAATTCGGGCTGAAACCAATCCATTCTTTACGCTATGCATGACCATCATTAAAAACTAGAGAATTGCATGAAGGAACACAAACTAAACTCTTATAAAAATACGGAGTGCTTATGTGCATCTACAATTATAATTGCATAAAACTGGAATAACAAATGGAGTTGAATTATAATGAGAACGTGTTTAAGCTTGAGATCATTATTTGCACGTGTTATTGAAATTCCTATATTGTACAGAGTCAGACGCAGAGCATTTGTGTGTCATGTCGTGGAACGACAGAACGACCACAGGAATGCAGTGGAATGACTTGACTAGAGAGTCCACTCGTAGCAATTTTCTGGAGCTTTGGATCTGTCTTGTTAATGTCACATCAGAGTCACCGAGTAATACACACAGAGAAAGAGAGACAGTCCTCTGTATTTGTAGAGGACTCCTGTCCCTGTCTCCTGAAGGAAAACTCAACTGGCAAGAGTCGAGCGTGGAGCATGACACATTTCGAAATCAAAATGGTTTTGGCTCCAGCAGCAGCTTAGTTTGCATAGAGGTTTGCATATAGCCACTGTAATCCATCGCAATAAATTAACTTTAAACACATTAAACACAAAGGTACACCGAATGAGAAAGAGCACTAGCACTAATGGAAAAACACGGCTTCCACAGTTACTCCTATGGTGCGCATTAAACAAATATTTGCTTTCACCCCTCCTCATTTCCACCAATAATACCTCACCCAATTAACGATTCCTTTAACATTTAACTTGACCTGCTTTAAAATATTATTTCAAACCAACGTCACTCTTTTTCACTCTTTTCAACCAAAGCAAAAACCCACATTGTACCTTGGGAGTCCAACCAAACGAGGAGCCAACACTCAACCCTGCATTTATTTAGAGTCAGACGTATAATTATAAAATTACTGACACAAGTTGCCAATATTTTCTACTGCGGCGACAACGTTTCCTCTCAATTTATTATTAATTTGCAGCCTCAAACGAAATTACGTTGTTGTAAAAGAGAATTTTAATTATTTTCTTCGTTTATACACTACTTTCGCCGAATTTTGTTCGTCCTTCCACACATGGATGTACTAAATCCACACACGTACTCATTCAAGTGATAATGAGCTAACTCCTTCCACCATCAACTTATACAAAACACAAAATGCTTTAAATGTGAAGAACCTGCTTACTAAACACGAGAACCTAAAAATTGTATTAAGGGAGCTTCGTTGTTGTGTATCAACATAGCCAAAGTGTGCAGGTTGCTAGCTGATGCAAAGCTTCCCTATGTTTCTTTTACGTAACACGATTAAGGCAGACCTGGATGGAATATCCCCTTCTTTAATTTCCCTTCCTTGGTTAAGCAAGCCTGTTGGACTGGGATTTGTATTTCATTCACTTTGGTTTTGGTTTGCTTATATTCTTCCTACCATATCCTCCATTATATATCCTATTACGATATATCGAAGCTGACGATGATGCAAGAGGCATTTGCAAATACCACATCGTATTTCTAAGCAACACTGTCTCGCACATAAAATAAGCTGCCACAATTATTTTCCATCGTTAAAACTCACTCAACAGTTGAGTTAATTTTAAATGAGTGAAATGAAACACACACGACTGCCTACACTGGAAGTAAATAGGTAGGTACACAGTATGTACATTGGACTCGTGTTGTTCTAGCCTCTTCCATTATTCTACTGCATTGCCAGTGCAGGAAAAGTCAGAAATGGGAATTACTAACACAGAGAACGAAAGGCGAAAGTAGTATTTCATTGAAAGAGCGTATAGACAGCCGGCTCTGCTAATAGCAATAGTAAATACATCTCTGTCTCTAAATCTTACAGGAGAATTTCAATTGAGTTGCTTGCTTGGTTTTGCCTCTATGATTTACACACAAGGTTCTATTGTATGTTGACTATTGTTTCATTCCGTTGGCTGACTGTGCTGCGGAGGAAGGCTGTTTTGACTATATAAGAGTAATAATGTAGCCATTCCCCTACAATCACACACTACAAACACACAGTTCTATTTGTGTACACACAAATATTGGTTTCCACTATTGTGTGATGTGGAGCTGTGAGTTCTCGAGGTAGCACTATTTATTTACCATTGTTTTACAGCAGTGTTGATGTACACATATATAACGCGACGACGACCAGGATGCAACTTTTGGTGTGTGACATCGAATGAGTTGACTCCCGGGTTTTATATAGCGTATAAAGCCATGTTCTCTTATAGAGAGTGGTGTCCGTCGGTTTTGCTTTGGCATCAACTTGTGGGCTAATATCCTCGTAAATTAATTTCTCTCTTGGCCATTTCTCAAGCTGGCGAGGTTTTAATACGTAGCATGCCATGCTTGGGATGTGCTCTTTAGTTAATATTAGGCTTTGAGACGTCAGCCCAGCTACATTAATAAATCACTGGAAAAACACTATGCAGACGACGTAGCAATAGCGACAAACCAACTTTTCCTACTCTTTAGTCGTAGGTAGACGAATGCATGGAGTAGCGCCCACAGTGCAGAGCCGTGGCGGTCCTTGTCGCCCTACCCTCCAAACGTACAAGTACAGATAGAAATAGGACACACAGTACTCCCATTGTCGAACCTTACACCAGTGGGTTAGCACCCGCCGCATGCATTCTGCATACCTCCGCTCTATGTACGAACCGCGGGTTTATTCCCCATTTCACATCTACTCCTATCTGCCTGCCTCGTCGTGTGACGACTTGAAATATTGTTTCTGTAGCAATTCTGCATGCCTCAAATCCAAATTGTATGTAGCTTAGGTACATAGCTCGTAATTACCTACATTCAATTCATGGACTTCTTGCTCTGCTCCCTTTCCATTTCCCAATCACATTATATCCACACACATACAACACAAAGAGTACTTCGTGTACTTGTGTACAGTACTATGTGTATACGTGTATGGAATCATGTCACAATATCGTTTTAGTGATAAGGCTGACTAAAACGAAACCCGATATACTTCTAGCCTGCTATTGTAAGCATAGCCAAGTAGTCGCTAATATTTCAGTCGGTTATTATGTGCTGTGTGTACTTTTGCACACAAGACGATGACGACAGTATAAATGGGCAATAATAATGTGGGACTTTGCATTGAAATAGTATTAGGTAGTAGTAAATGGAAATTCGAACGTGGAATTTACATAAATTGAATAGAGCTCTGAATTATTTGAATAAATGATTAGTGTGCTACTCGACAGACTGTGACATGACAAAATCACGACGCGTTTCAAAGGCTCCGTGTAGTAATGCCATCCTTACTTAATAATACTGCTATGGAATGCATGTAATTAATTCATTCATTAATTGTGTCTTAAGGCAATAGACATATACATATAATATGTTGTTTTACAATAGCACATTACACAGACACTCAATAATACAATATATATTACACCACATTTGTTCACAAGTGAAATCCATTTGTTCAGAGGTAAATTTAATGGTTTTAGTAAGCAGAGATGGAAGAAAGAGCGAAAGTGCGAGACAGACACACAATACATAGTCGAAATGCACATGATGTGCTGCTACAATTATACGATTCATATACGACAAGCTAAGGAATTCATACAATGTGTATGTAGAAATGGAGAAATAGTTAATAATGTACGCGTACACGCACATGGAGTGATAGAGAGAAAGAAATAGAGAATTTGAAAAAGTTGCAAAAATGTTTCACTTAGTTGCAATTACACTGTACATGAGTCACTCTTTGGTAGATTGCAATGAAGCCCGGATATTTTAGTTTCGCGAGCCACAAGTCATCGTAACGTACAATAATACCCGTAGTAATAAGTAAAAGACGATTTGAATTTGTCTTATTTACTTTCAACTAGCTACAATGAGTACTTAACTAGAATATTAGTAATTAAGTATAGACTAGACATTTACAGACAAGTAATGTTAAAAAGTTATAGTCTTTTGCACATGCTCCCACCTAGGGTTCCTTCTAGAGGTGGCCTTTGGTTAATTATAATTAAGATCCTCAAAAATCCCTACCTTCGAATGCAAAACCACCTTGCAACAATTTTTTTTAGTTTTTTTAGTTTTAGGGAAAACATTTGCATATTTGCCTATTTTCTATGTACATGTTTTGACAATCAAGGGCTGATGCATTCCAAGGGTGTTTCTTAAGGTTCTTAGATTCATAAAAGAAAAAACAAGTGGTTACACAAAACTTGTACGACGAAAACAAAATGACGAGACAGTGACTAGACACAAATCTAACAATAAGTAAGTAAGGTGAAGTATAGAGTATAGTATAGTATGTACATACAGAGTTGTAAGAAATTTTTGAGACGACACAAATATTATTTAGGTTGAAGAGAGTAGGTGTACACTACTGATTAGTGGAAGTGAGTAAAAGTTGTTTAGGGAAGCGTAGAAGAGTACGATAGTGCACATGAGAGGACAGCGTAAAAAGAAAAGTTACTAGTCTCTCAGGGCAGAAAGGAAAAAGTGAAAGAGAAATTTCCAAAGAAGAGGCAGGGCTCACGATCGGCAGAGATAGAACAGAGTTAAAGACAGAGAGAGACAGAGAGAAAAAGAATGAGAAAGAAGTTGAAAGGTGTTTGTAGAAGGTAGAGAGAGTAGAAAAGTGATAGACTATGCAGAAATAGAAAGTGAAGAGAGAGAGAAGGGCAGCGTTGAAGGAGAGAGGAAGAAGTGCTGCTGTTTGAGAGAGAGAGAGAGAGAGAGAGATGAGAAAGACAATAGAAAAGAGTTGTTAGCAAAGAGAAAAGATGTAGAGTGAGAAGAAGTGTGAAGAGAGAGAGAGAGAGAGAGAGTGAAAAAGAGAAATGCCGTCGGCCCACAATAACTACATAGAAAGAGAGAGATAGAGTAGATTTCAGTATTGGAGAAACAGTCGAGATAGGAAAATTACGACAGAAAAGATTTTCAAGATACAAAACCTTTAGTTGTAGGTTTTACTACAAGATACACGAAGAGACATAGAGAGAGAGAAAGAGAGAGGTCTACAAGGGTTGAAATATTTCCCTTAATTCTACTGAAGTAATTTCCGATTTGGAAAAAGACACACACGGACATTAGTACAAACATGTAAAGCATTTGTTTTGACAGAGCACACGAGAAAGTTTGCTACACACAACATGTTACACAGAAAAGAGACGAAGAGAGATTGAAAAGATTCTTTGAAGTAATAAGAGACGTATATGCATATGTGCATGCAAAAGTTTTCCACGTGGACATTAAGAATTAAGTTTATTAGTAAGGAAGGCTTTGGATTTTCTTAACTTGTGGATTATTTTATTAGACATACGACGTGAATGAGTTTGTGTAGCTAGCAGCTCATAATGACTGTTAACCATTTCCGTCATCACCTCGTTTGTTCCATTGGAATGTTTATGAAGTAGGGTCGTAGGAGTTAGGGTCGTCAATCAAAGTCACATCAACCCCCCAAAACTTTTACCAGAGAAATCTCAAACTCTTATTCTCACAAACATTGAAAGTTTGCATGTACTATAAATATTTAAACTGAATTTAAAATCTTAGATTTGGTTCGGATGACATGACCTGATTACATGGACTCTTAACAAATACGTCTTTCTTTTTCTTACTTGCTACTTACCTACACTATGGCTATGAGTAATTGCATATTATGCTACGCTAATTTTTTAAATATACACTTAGAAATTGTGTGCAATACTTATAGTGCTATGACTTAGTTAGGTTATTTACAATTCAAAAATAAGGCAATGCAATGCATCATCAACGCGAAGTTTCTAATTATTATTATTATTATTATTTGTATAGTCAATTAGTATTGCTATTAGAATTAGTATTGCTATTAGAGTTAGTATTGCTCTTGCGAATAAAGCCGCTGAACTCGTCAAGAATTCTTAGAACGGCTATGTAATATTATTGCAGTTTATATTGAGTACGTAGTTTATAGACTCTGCTAGTTATAATTGCTGAAATACAAATAAGACAAATGAGAGCGAGTGAGAGTGATTGGAGAAAGGACGTATGTACAGTGGTTCATTTAGTTTTATGTTTAGGGCTAAATATTTTAACTGTGTGTAAAGATTAGTGGAGATATTTTTATTCACAGGGCATGCAGTGTGAGTGCTACACTGGTGCCTGTGCATCTACCTACAAATGTATGTTACAAATTAGAT
Source organism: Pogonognathellus longicornis (assembly GCA_034694085.1). Lineage (NCBI taxonomy): Eukaryota > Metazoa > Arthropoda > Collembola > Entomobryomorpha > Tomoceridae > Pogonognathellus > Pogonognathellus longicornis. Next base: position 16,747 of record JAQFYB010000700.1, read on the forward strand.
TTGGTGAATTAGCTGCATTCGCTATCTTTATTGAAAACTGCGAGATAAAATTTGATTAAAATAGAATTTTATTTACTTGCCTATTGACTATTAGCTTTGATAAGAGTAATAAACATACAGTGCAAACTATATGAAGATTAAAAGACGAAAAACTGTGAGAGAATGAACGTTTGTCAATAATATCTGACAAATCAACCTTGTACTAAAGCGACCTATTCAAAAATAATGACATAAAATGAATTGACTAGTAATTTAATGGAACTGACTTGATTCTTTTCTGTGTGCTTCGTTTTTATGACGTCTCGTGACACGAGTACATCACTTTAAACGGAATTCAAATAAAAATAAATGCACAGCACATTTTTCTTTTGTATCTACACCCAGAAACGTAAAGGGACAACACATGTAGGTTCATGCTTTGACCAATCCCGATTTTTCTCAGTGATGATAATAATGATTACAGAAACGAGTTTAGGTATCTACTAAAATAAAACTCCAGTTCTAAGTATTCCTTGGCATAATATACAAGAAGAAGAAAGTACAATATTTACTCTGTGAAATGAAAACACCAAGTGAATGTAAATGCAATACAATCCAATTTGTAAGACGGTTATCAATGAAAATATCTGGTCAGGTCAAGTCCATTAATTCTGCACGCTATGCCTTCAAATGCATTTTCCTAAAAATGCAAAGGCAAAACAAGCAAGTAAATTTATTTACAGCTGCTTTACATCCAATTTTTAGCACACATTTCTTTTAGGTGCAAAAAACTAATAATATTATATTTTATGTGATGGGACTAAATAGTTGCACTGTTCTTTTGATTTAGGACATTTTTAGCAGAATAAAAGAATTGCGAATTGCAATTATTTAAATATTCTGATAGTAAATGAAAAGCATAAATTATTTTCAGACGTGGATGATCATTAAGTGTGCAAATATTATATTGAAGTATTATTTTATATAAAATTGTTGTATATTTCTTATATTAACATAGCTACTACAAACTATTCTATATATCCAGGGCATTGTGAGACACCGAGGTATTTTCTTAAATATTACAGAGATTCGTTGTATCCGAAACACTCTTGACATGGGGCGTTGCAAATTCGACACAAAGGACGAAATGCAAGCCCAATCCCAATCTAAGAGTCACTAGGAATGCATTTTTCGTTGCTGCAGTTTTTACTTATCTTTCGACAAATAAATGATCCTTAAAACTATCCTTAATTTGTAATTGTAGCTTTAGCTTTAAGTATTGCTTTCATATTGCTATAAGTATTTACATATGTACAGTCTTTATGTATTGCTAAAAAAATTCAATATATTGAATGTAGATCTTTGTTTCTGTATGTTCTTATACTAGTATTACACTCATTCGTATAATTAATCATATTCTAAACACTGACATTCACCTCAACCTACAATAATCTACACATTATTCTATTAGTATGCACACGATCAAAAATATATGGCTTCTGTATTTCTCTGTAGCTATAAGTGCTGTAATTTTTAAACTATATTTTATACTCTTTATAATCTAATAAATTCAACCAATTGAAAGATTAGTGCTAGAACTAAACCAGAAAATAAAATGAAAATTTCAACTGAGCCTTACTCTTCCTGCCTTCACTTTCTGTTATACATTATGTTAAGTATAAATTAAGATTAATGGAGAATAAAAATGCATCTGCTAACTATTTATATTTTAGTGACATTAGTGCTGAATGTATCAGCATTAAAGTAACTGGAAAGGCGACTTATGGAAATAGCATAAGTTTATGGTGGTTTATTAGTAAACATGTCATAAATTCATTGTATCGTGAATTAAAACTAGTGAAGTGGCAGTGGGTCGTCGTCTAAATCTACTGGTCAAATATTATACGCATTTAAAATCTGAGCAATTAGGTGGTTACGCACGTAGAGAGGTTGTGTGTAACATTCAAGACATAATATCACTGTCTACATTCGTACATGACATTTGTACAAAACACACCAATCTGTGTCGTACTTTAGTACAATGTATATGTACGTATACCTAAATATGTAGCAGGTATATTGCATACCTAAAGATAGGAAAATTACGAGTGAGATAATAAAGGCAAGAAGTGGGGTAGGTAGGTATTATTATTTGTACAACGTAACAATGAACAATAAGGCTGTACTACATTGAACCGCGTTAACTATATGGAACTAGAGCTCGTGTTAATCTAGTAGTCTTAAGTTAGTAACAGAGGCAGATACGATTATTATGATTATTATTACCACTGCGAGATCTGCAACTGCATGGCCTTGGTTATATCTGCAGTAACACTAGGACTGCAAATGTATGAGGGCATAAACACAAAAGGAAGCAAAGTATAAATTATTACGCCAAGGTATAATCAAAGTGTCAAATCACGACTGCCTCAATGCATGAGATGGAATATTGCTTTACGAGGATTGCGATTAGGGTGCTTAATAAGCGTTGTATAATGTTAATATATTGATCTAAACAATACCTCCACTTATTACTTTAACTTATATTACGGGTAGTTAGTACACACTTAATAAACATACATAAGTAATCACATATAACAGCCAAAAGGAGTCATAGTCAAAACATATACCTACACCAGCCTTGTTACCTTTGCAACTAACTTATTATGTTGTAGAGAAACACACAAGAGAAGGAAATGTGTTTGTAGCTGTGTAGCAGCTTCGTTGTTGTTGGAGTGACGATGGTGTGGTGGTTCGTTGCTGCCATTGCATGGCTCTTCGTAGTAGTTAGTCCAACTTGTGTGAGTCAGAGACTGGCAGAGTCGCAGAGATCATAGAGAGAGAGCGAGGAACAAACATTACATGAATGAATGCAATCAGCTTACCTATAATATTTTCACCTTATGAGTGTAGCTTTTGACTTGGCTTTTGACTATGTGTTCTGTGGTATTACTACACAGCGTAGTTTTTGACCAGACGAGTTGGGACGAGACTTGAGTACAGCCGAGTGCGGAGTTTCGGTGGACGCGAGGATAGGAGGTCCATGTAGAAGTTGCGGAGGTGTAGTAATATCACCAGCAGAGAGCTTCTCTTAAATCCACGTCATCATCATCCATGACCAACACCTAAAAACCATCAAAATAACTAAACATTAGAAAATCATAGCAACTCAGACTCCTGTTCTGACTAAAACAACATGTGTGGCACTAACAATTACTCGTTCACTAAATACACAGCTCTTTTCCCAGGGTTTATTACATTCACCTTAAAATAGCTTGAGTTGACTATATGTGTATGTGGCACGCTGCAGTGCACGAGAGTAATAAACGATTACGGGAACTTGTGTAAAATTAAATGGAGCGCATTTCACTTCACCTTAATGGTTTGTACTGTTAATTAAACAGGGGACGACGACGACGACTGGTGTGGTGGAGCTGTGGACTGTGCTTAGGTCGATGAACGAATCAACATTTCGATCCTATCTGATCAGATGTTGATGATGATGATTTATGATTATCGCTGTATGATTGTGCTAATTACCTAATTTATTGAAAATAATGCTCTAAATGTCTGAGTTTTCTAATCGACTCTAAATAAAATGAGCAATAAAGGCAGACGAGGACTAAACGTGTGAACTGATAGCTCACCAACACCAAAGCGGATATTTCCCAAACGTTAATTCTAATTTGTGCTCATTCTACTTCCACCGATCTACCTGTCCGCGGTGAGAAAACCTAAGATATTAAAAGCCATCCTGTCTGTTACTTATTATGGGGCGGAAACTTCCCTTTTCTCTCAATAATTTGGTTAGGTACTACATTATAAAATTAGTGCAAGTCCTGGGCCACAATTGATTTTGCTGTAATTATTTATTTGCGTACGAATTACTATTACCGTATCCTATTGATTTTAGCAAGGGTTTAAAAATCCAAGAAACGTGCCATCCTATAGGAGTGTGCAGGTGCATTATGTTATTACATGGAGAAAGTGCGTCCATCCTTTATTTATTGCTGCATGATTACTAACAGAGCTTTGGTATATTTTTAGCAGTCAGGATTAGCAATAAAATAGAGTTTTGGTTGAAGTAATGTAGTTTGGGTTATTTATTTGAGTACAATGTAAATGGTGGTCAGCGGATGTGTGTAGTAGTAAATAGCTAGTTTTAGTAAATGCATATTATGATGAAAGACATGGGAGACTGTGTATGAACGTGTTTGGATAGATTATAAGTACATGGCAGTAGTTTGTATATTTGTATATTCATGACTCTTGATGCAAAATTAGTGGCGATTACCAGAATGAGGATGGAGATGGGACTGTGTAAGTAGGAGCAGTAAAAGTCTGTAAGACGAGGATGTATTTGCGTAATTATAATTACTTACAAAATTACGGGATATATAAATGTGGTAGACAGGCAAGGGCATAGAATTTAAAGCTGGAGAAGTTGTGAGCGAGATAATTTACATTTTAATCTCCTCGCAACAGCTCATTTAAATTTTAAATTAATTACTTTGGGCACAAATCTTGGAACATTTCATTTCATTTGGTTTCATTTCACATTTAGAACGCACAGAGACAGAATTACCTCAGCTCAACTCAACTCGATAAGTCTCTCTCAGTCTCAAAGAGTTTAATGCATTAAGTGCAATGCAATTTGCTTCGCTGCATGACGCACTCAGATTATTCTGCTACTAGTTGTGCCTATGTAATGTATATGTAGACTGTTGGTCGTTGTAGTGAATGGGAACACATACATTCCCAATACATAATGCACACGATATGCACAACAGCTTCTCTCATTTTAATTTATTCAAAACGAGAAGGATTTTGTTTCACTTTGGCAGTAGTTCACTCTGCTCAAGTAGAGCTCCTACTTGTGTTGTATTTATTTCTATTCTTGGACTTTCTCGCTAAGTGGACGCGTGTGATCCAAATCTAATGCATAAATATCTGTTGACTGCTGCTACAACAGAGTCGCATGGTCATAATAACTTCAGTGGTGAGTTCTGTTTGACTTGGTGGCAAACGTAGCTTTAGGTTAATGAAGATAAATATTTGACAAATAAAATAGTCTTGACGTGAACTACCTCCTTCTTTCTACGTGTTAACATATAATTTCAAATCCTTTCAATTACCATATCTATACTTTAACTTTGATTTACACGAACTCAATGTTCAGCAAAATATATTGTCATGATTATTCATGTAAATCCTATTATTAAAACATTCGCTAACCCACTACATAAATATATTTTATTTATATTTTACAAGCGAATTTTGTAAGCCTGCACTATGTAGCATAGAAGCAGTGGCGATCTTAATCGTTCAGACTGGGGGTTCGCAATTGCCAGTATGTAATTAGAATCCGACAGGCTATAAGGTTTTCAAAAAATTGTACGCTCTAAATAAACCAAATCATATTAGATGTCTCAAAAGGCAAAAATAACTATTTCAGTGATTTGACGTCACTTTGTTCATGCAACATAGAAAACGGATTTTGACACTAAAAATATTTAATAAATACATACAATGTATTTGCGTTTTGTATAGAGTTGTAAATGTAATAGTAGCAACTGTTTAAACTGGTTGGAAAGCACTTAAGTTTTCTCGAGTGTACAGAAATTGCCTTTGATTTCCACCTCTATTGAAGCGCGGGCAGTTCTTTCTAATATTTTATGTGTGCCTAGCCGAGGAGTTGAATACAGTGCCTTTTTATTATTTCACTAGACAGTAGTACGGAGATGAATAAAACGGTAATATATCTTTAGCTGTCGTATGTCGACGAGTAAATAAATGGATTTCTGTGTGTGTAGTATTTATTTACATGCGTATGTATGCTTGTATGTGTACATGAGCACAAAATAAGTACAACACATACAATGGTGTATTTGTAGTCGGCGAGATGGACTTGACAGTAGCTAAGAAAAGAAAGCTGGTATGAGCCAATACGTAATAAGAAATTAAAGAGTTCAGTTGGGTCGGAAGGAGAAGAAGGCTGATGAAAATAGGCGAACACGCGATGTCAAATCCTTTCCCTTCTGTTTGCATTTTCGGTGTTGAGTAGTGAGGAGTGTGTGTTTTGTTATGAGTCCTCTCCTTCATTTCCACCTTCATCCTAACATTACATTTGTCTTGCTCCACTATTTACCACTCCTAGACTTTCCACACAACAAACCAACAATAGCTCCTACATGGCTTCATAAACCTCTAATGGACAAATAAAATGAAACCAAGTCAAATCCAGCTAAATTACTAAATCAAACCAATGCAGTTTTCTATAACATGAGCCATAGTGCTAGCAGAGCTGCTCAACCACAATATTGTGTACCCGTAATTAACAAATGCCTCCACAATACTCCACAGTGTAAAGGAAAAAGTGAATTACTATAAATAAATAAGGAACGCACATACTTCATTTCGCTAAAAAGCTGCACAATGTCACTTATTGTCAGTTCATATATAATACTGTGTAACTTTTTCATAGATTAATAAATTTCCTTTCCAGATCCGTCTAATAAGCATGTAAGGCCAGTAAAGTAATAATGGGAATAGAAGAAGCTATATAACACCATAGCATCAGCACTCCAATATTCAAGACACTTCTACGTACAACAACCACACTAACTATATATTCCTTGGTATCATTCCTGAGCCGATATTTTCAATCAGAAAATGGGAATGGCGGAGATAACAGGTTTATTAGAGACAGAGTCTCCGACCCAACCCGTCGTCGCTTATGACGAAAGATGGGAAACTAATAAAACAGATAAAAGTCTAAATGGCCATTCCTAGTTGGGTAATTCTGCAAAAATGAGTCAAAAGGAGTTTCCTCCATAAATATACTATTGCCTGTGTATTTACTGTGTACGTATTAGATATTGGTTCTACAGGCATCAGACACAAACTACTAAAGCCTAGCATTTTTGTGTAGATGTGGATTAGTGGCACTGATAGGTTTAATTGCTCTGGTATACCTCATGGCATTGCACATAAGCCGTGAGCCCCTCGCCTTGTTCGTCCACAGTCCACACTCCGCACGACCAGCGACTTAATAAAATCCGGTATATTATTTCTAAATGGAAAGCCAGGAGAGAGTTAGTATAATCAGTAATAATAAGTAAAAGTGTAGTAGTGGTAATCCCATGGAAGTCAACTGGTTGCTCTCTCCTTGCCTTTCATGCCGTTTCTTTCTCCAGTTACCTAAACGTTAAGAATGCACAAGATATACAGGCGTTCTACAGGTCTCTACTCCCACCAGTATTAAGACCAGTCTCACTCTTCCTCTATCCACTATACACAGCCAGACTTTACTGTTATTTTATCTTTAGCTAACTTTATTTTTCTTTTCAAGCAAGCAAAAGGTTGATTGGTTTGAAATGGATGGAAATGGAAAGGAGAGTGAGTCACATACTACAGCCTTATACTTCTAATGTTCTTTCCTCTCCTTGGTAGGCACTTCTACTATAAGACAAATCTAACTGACTTTAAGAATCTATGCCTCCTTTCCAAGGAGTCTTACTAGATGCACATAGAGATATAGGTGTAGAGTATAGAGAGACATGGAGGAAAAGTAGTTTTGTGAGTAGAGTCGTTGTCGGTCGTGTGCCGCTCGGTGTTATCAAAGAGAAAGGATAAGGTGAGCTACGTTGACTTTGTCTGAGTTTTCTCAGTATCTTTCTAATTCGGCCTAAGTCAGTTCTTGTATAAAAGTAGGGAAGGAATGTTGTGTGCTGTGAGGAGATACATTCAATTCGCGTCCCGAGTCCGTCTCTCAAAGTCTGAATGCAATGCTATGTACCATTCTACTTTGAGTAGTACAAAGCTAAAGAAAGTATCAAAGTACTTCCACTGCTATTCGACTTGTAGAGTTTTTAGAGATAATAATATTCTCTCTGTCTCTCTTTATTCTTTATCCACGGAGGCATGAATGCATGCATGCCTGCAACGTAACCACCCATGCATGGATTTCTTCCCTACATCCCACCCTGCTACAGGAATTACTCCTACATCCATCCCATGTACCAGCTTACTTATTTATTACTCTTTTATATCTTGTATTGGAACAGATATGCATTTCCCTTGCTTCTAATATATCTTAACACTCCCTATTGTGGTCTTATAGCCTACTTCCATTAGTTTATACACATATTATGGATTTTCAACTGTATAATGTACATTGCGTACCTATTTGTACTGCCAACATATGTATAGGTATAGGAGCTGTGTCGTTACTTGTTTCCATACTCACATAACATCACGTCACTTTTTCCCTTTCCTTCTTCATACTCAATCCAAATTGATTAACTCAACTTACAGCAGTTGTACATGCACTGCTCCTACAATACTACAATCGCTATCCTATGCAGACAATAGATGTGAGGATACACGATGACGATGATTTATATCATATACAGTATTCTACAGTATCGTGTGTAAGAATGTGCTGGAATATATAAGTATAACTAAGGTGTGCTTCATATGCCTGCTCTTTTACACTCAATTCGTTCGCTTTTAGCCAAGTTCTGCAGATATAGGAGCTACACATTAGATTTCCAGTTGAAAGCACATTGCTATACATTTATAATATAATTTGTATGCCACGAGGGCAGTGCTGGAGAGTTGTATGATGTTTTTCATTAGCTATATCGGTGTTATTACTCGAGAGGAACTTGAGTTTGGATATCAACTTTGTAAAAGGAACGTCAGAGCTTTGTCTTGATTAAAATTGTACATGTTCAAGTATTACTACGAGTGAGTTGAAACACCAGACGTTCTATTAGGACGGCATGCATGCAGCATACACAATAGAAATCATATTATGCATAGATAGGACGAGATCAAGCAAACACTCATGTCTGCGTGTACTGAAACTTGTATGTCATCCTAAACACAAGTTACGAACAGAAGCTCCCTGCACACACTGTATATAAATATATCAATGCATAGCCACTACTGTGAATCTTAAGCTGAAGTTCTGCTTTGTTGTGCACAGCATTTTTACGATTTCTTCAACTTCCACTCACGAATCATGTCATGACACATTTTCAAAGTGGTTGGTCAAATAAGAAATGTAAATGTGAGGCTTGGAGCTGACTCTGACTGTATGGGCATATATTACGCCTTATGAAATGCAATGACAATTAAAAGTCAGTCGCTACATTTTACTACACATCATGCTGTAGAACGCAGGCATGTGCTGGCATTTGCTACATTTGCATGAACAAGGAAAGGAGTTGGCGTCTGTTGCTACCAATTATTAAATTAAAGTAGAATGCTATACCCGCTCCTGCTGCTATGTGAGCAAATTTAAATTACAAATACGCCTATATTGCATATTGTGGCTATATCCTTTTGCAGTATAGGACGATCGATAAAAAATAGCTTCTTTGCAGATTAGCATCCTTTTTGTATAATGCGAGCGCTTCAAACAAGTCAAGAAGCCTAAGAAAAGATGACATGAACTAAAGCTCAAGGCTTTTGATAGTTTGCTTTGATTAAGTAAAGCCCTTGGAGAGCAATTGTGATTGTGTGTAGTATGAGCTACTTGCTTTTCTTTTCTTCAGTTAAAAAATGCATTTTTCTGTCGTTCTTTAAGCCAATGTATTTACCTACAGCTACGGTTCGAGCTCATTTTGTATTGTATCATCTTTTGCTGTACTGCTACATGCTAAATTTCTTTTGTGCATATATCTCTGTTCATATATTTGCGTATATCTATCTACATGCTGAGCAACATATGCATCAACATACACATACCTACACAGATATATTATTTGCTACAGTATTGCTGAATAGACATTAAGATTTCCTTAGTTGTAGCGTAGTAGATAGATATTATGTGAAATGGATTTCAATTTAAATGCTTGTATGTTACACTCAGGTGCTTTCTATGTACTTTAGGAACCTACTTATCTGTGAGAATGTTAAAAAAGCTACTTGTAGTGTAATAGAATATAAGGAAAATGGGCAAGTGTGCATAATGCCAGGAGAGATAGAGTGTGTATTTGGAGTAGCTGAGGGAGTTTTTATTATAGGGTCGGAAGAATGGAGGAAAATGATGAAAGACAAGTTTGATATAATAGAAAGAGAGAAGATGGATGGACGACAACAGATGATTTGAGTGAGAAGGTGCCTTGTGGAAATAAAGTAGCTGCTATGATGAGCTGTTGAAGGATTTTCTGCTGAATCCGCTTGATTCAAATGAGATAAAGATAAGCAACGTTGGACTCGGCTCTATACTTCACTAGTTGAGTGGGTGTTGTAGTAATAATTCGGCGGCAGAGAAAACTATCTGTGCATAAAAGGCAAAGGGGAGCATGGAAAGTGAGTGCCAGCCATGCAGACGTCTGCACTCTTAATTCTTCTCCGCATTCGTCTTTCTCCGTCTAATGTAAACTGACTTTGATATGATTCAGAAAGTATTTATATGTAAAAGTTACTGCATACTTACCACATATTATTATCTACGCGTGTAGATGTAGTCTCACAGACTCATTTTCCAACTTGATTTTATATTGAGACTCGTCGCTAGTCATAAAGAAATGTCTGTGAAGAGTTTTTATGTTGGCGGAGCAGGAGCTGAAGAGAGGAAAACCAATAGAGCTCTGTATAACAATTTCTGTGTGCTGTGGCTGTGGCACACTCTATCTAAATATGTTCTATGAACATGTGTATGTCTTCCTCCTGTGGCTATATAATAGCTACTATTATTATACTAGAGTAAACGTATTATCGTGTGTTTATAGATCAGATTTAATTTGATAGCCACATAGGTAGATGGGTTGGCTTACTTACTTAGTAGCTCTTTGCTACAGCTGAAGACAGGTTGACGATGAGTGGAAGTGTATAAGGAACATAATAGAATACATGCATATAGAGAATTACTGAGAGTTAGTGTGGGTTTCGTATAAGACGGCTCACAGCACACCATCCCACCAACTCTCTTTGCATCGCATCACATCACAGAACCGCATTGATTATCTTATTAGACATGTTTATAGCTTGTTTGATGAGTTTATGGATTTTAAGTGCCTCACCACCAAGTTCCCTTTTACCCTGCTACTTATATCCTTGTAAGCTATACCTTTCTCAAATAGTAAAATCCTATTATTACTTGTATCACCTACTTACTTTGTAAAATGTACGACACAAACAAAATTATATTGTATAAATTCTTCACGATTTTCCAAGGCTATTTATGAAGGAAAATTGTCATTGGTTGGGGGAATATTTTCGCATAGCCAATTTTATGAACAATTTAATGTGATATACACATTACGCGGGGTTATTACTTTTGCCTAGGCAATTAGGTATTGTTCAATCAAAGCAAAACATCACTCGGATATGGGGTAAAATGATACCAATGTCATTTCAGAATGTTACGGTATGTGAATCTCAATATTATCGTAAATTATATTACGTTTTTGTGTACTAGTTTACAATAGGAGTAAGTACATCAAAAATCACACATTCAATTTTTGCAATTGACCACCCTAGGACTGCGATGCTTTGTTAGACCTTTAAAAAAAGGAGTGAGCTTGAGTTGTAGTATAGAGTGTGTATACACTGGAATGAAGCTTAGTCTATGCACATATGTGCTTGTATAGAGATGTGCGGAGATAGGAAAGAAGGAAGTTAAATCTCATGAATCCTAGATCAAAATAAAGTAGGAAGAAAGTCAAGTCTGAATGAAAGTCGCAAAGTTTTCTCATTGAAAAGATTTGGAGAGAAAGCTAAGCTGAAGGAAGGGAAAGAAAGTCTTGGAGAGATACAGCAGGGTAGAACAAACAGAGACAGCCGAAGCTCACCAGGTGTAAGAAATCGAGAGAGAGAGGGAAATAAAGTAAAGTGAAAGATATAAGACAGAAGCATATTATAGGAGGCAGAGAGTCTCTATGTAGACGTGCACATACTGCACCTTCTACAAGATAAAGACGGAACACATCAGCATCTTGTTTTCCTTTCTGTCGCTCTTCGTCTGTTTCAGAAGCTCACTCTTTGATTTGGTGTGATTTCTGCTGATCTTTAGATTGTACAGCGTTGCTACGTGGTTTGTAACTCAAGCACAGTCGTTACACGTATAGACTGGGAGTTGTGTGTTAGAGATTTGATAAAAGTCGCATGCATGTGGGTAGTTTTGGAATAGTAATAATAATAATAATGGTGAAATATATGGAAAAGTAGTGAGGAAATACCTCCTGTGGGTAGTTAGGAAAAGCAAACGAAGAAAGTGAAACGAGTATGGTCAACCAGAAAGGGGAAGAGAGACGGACGAAGAAAGTGAGTGAGAGAGTCGTCGGCGACTCCACTCCACCCGAGCAGAAAAGTTTACTTTTCTTAGTTTTACTTTGAGTTCCGCTTCACAGAGAATCGGGATGTTACGCTCACTTGCATTGTGTTACTTGCTTTCCTATTTCCTACTAGCCACCATACATGTATATAGCACACACTACTAATATAATGTAAATCCAACATACACGTCCACCCCATTTATATGTGTGTAGGTATATATGCTTTGAGTATGCCTATGTGTAGGATGCCTTGAGTCTAAACTCCTACCTAACAACTTTCTCGCTACTTACAGTATTAGCGTTATTACAGTAAATTATTTCCAAAAAATCATTACCTGGACTTGGCTCGGGCTTCTCAGAAGTTAGGATGAATTGACCCGACTGGAATGATAAAGATGCGTTGGAATTATGTCTTGGTCAGTTAGCATGCATAGACTGGTCAGCATGGTCACCATTGTTCAAACTCGTTCCCCTGTACGTATCAGCATCTTGTTCCTTGGCAAGCGACGGACTAGAAGCACTCTTTGAATCATCTCACATCTCCCATGTAGTTTCATCGAAATCAAGTGGATTGGATAAGCCAAACGAAGTATATTCGGGCAACTTGTGATTTTTGAAGGAAAAAGGCAAGTAAATTGGGAGGCTCGGTCTGGACGAGTTACGTATAAGGTATAGAGATGTGTAAAATAGCGTCCAATGAAAATTACGGACTGTCTGTTGCTTCTTCTGGTTGATCAACATCAACAACATCATCTGTACGAGAGAGTAGCTGGATTACTTTATTTGACTGGAACTGACTGCTGCGAGTGGACTTGGTTTGACTATAATGTGTTATACTCCTCGTGACTCGTACATTCTGACTATAAGGTTCAGCAGGGTTTGTTTGTGTAGTTGGTGCTAGTGCTACACGGCTCGTTGAGTCTCTGTGAATAAAGTTTGAGTGTGTATAGACGTCCGCTGTATCGCTCCATATATTACAGGAACATGTAGAGATCTCTCTTTTCTCATCTCGTCTTTTTCCACTGAATTGACTATAACTGCCAGAAGTAGTAGGAGTAGTTGGAGCAGATGAGTTGGCGATGGTGGTGGCGGCGGTCGTTGAGTCTCATATGTGTAATCGATATTTTCGATTTTTCAACTTGTTGTTCGACTGTAGCATATTAGATGTGTAGGAGTGTGGTAGGCGTTGGTGGTTTAAGGTTATGTTAGGATACTTGGACAATTACCTCAACGGCAGGCTCCGGAGGGCAGAAATCTCTCATGGTGAGACTGTTGCTGCTGGAATTGCTACTGTGAGAATGGAGAAGGTGATTGTTGTTGTTGGTGTTTGAGGTGGATGGTGGACTGGAGCTGCAGTTGGAGACAGAGATGAGTTGGTCACAGCTGGACTGGCTCTCGTCTGCATCTGAAGGTGATGGACAGTCCTTAAAGCAAGCAGAGTCATAGTGCTTGTTCAAATAAGACTTGAGAGCAAAGGATTTATTGCAGCGCTTACAAGTGTAGTTTTTGGCGGCGGAGTGAGTCTGCATGTGGGCCCTCAGATTCGATCTGTCCGCAAAGGCTTTGCCGCAATGAGCACAGCCGTAGGGTTTCTCTCCCGTGTGAGATCGCATGTGTCCCTGCAGAAGCCAAGGACGAGAGAACGCCTTCCCGCATACGTCGCATTTGTGATGTAAATTATGCGTCAAGATGTGCATCGCCAGCGCAGGCATCGACACGTACGCTTTCCCGCACGTTGGACAGCGCTTCGCCGACTGCGAGTCCAGACTTCGATGCGTTTGTTTGTGTCTCGACAGATTCGATGAGGTCGCGTAGTGTTTCCCGCACTCAGAGCAAGTGTACCGAGTCTTCGAGCCTGTTGCTGCACAACTTGTGTCCGAGTCCGATTCCGCCGAATATTTTCCAGCGTCCGACACGTTCTCTTTCGGAGACGAAGAAGCTGTCGGCACTACGCTGGGAACGTGAGCTCCACTTCCATCTACCACCAATCCGCCGACAGACGCCAAGGATTTCTTCTTGGAACGACCATCGCTAACAAAAAATGCTTCATACGTATAGGAAACTGTTTTACCCGAAGTGGAGACTCCAGTCGTTAATGAGTCTCGAGACCGCTCCCGACTACTGCTCTTCTCCCTCTCCTGTGTATGGTGAAGGTGGTGATTGGAATGATGTTTTCGAGATGAGGGTGGCAGAGCATCCCGGAACGATGTCACTGGAGAACTGACATTTGTATTTAATGCTGAGAGCGGCTGAGTTACGTTTTGATGAGAATTATGTACTTGTTGTGGACTGGGTGATTGTAGGTGGTGATGCTGGAGTGGTGGAGGAGAGTGTTGTTCCAGGGCTAAAGGATCGTTGGCCAAGATTTCTCTCTTAACTCCTCGGTTTGAACAGATATTATTGCTATTCGGTGTAATTGTAACGGTTGTTAAGCTACACATCGGCGGAGGAGGCTGTTGAGACTCGTACGTTGTGATTGTTGTGGTTGTAATTGAATTATTTGTTTCTGTTGTCGAAGGAGGCGAGTGATTTTGATGCGGAGGTTGATGTGGCGAGGGTGGGGAGGCTCCAAGAGGTGTGATAGTCACAGAAGCGGAGAGTGACGTGGTGGTGGTGGTTGGGTTGGAGACTACTGTCGATGACGTCAAGGGAGGTACAGGCGGTAGGAGCGGGGACGACGTGGACAAGTCAAGAATGGCATGGGCTGTCGTCAAGTCTTCAGGTTTTCGCTCAAAGAGCGTCGAACAGACAGACTGAAGTCGCAGTTTTTCCTGTTGGACTGCAATGATTGATTCGGGCAGACAATACGGTCGGTACAACTCACGTTTTTTCGGAGGAGCCAAACAACCGAATCGGGACATTCGGGATGTGCTTCGAATGACGGAAGTGGGCTGACTGTGATTTAGCTGTTGTTGTTGTTGATGATGATTGTGACTGTTGCTGTGAATTGTGGTGACGTTGCGGTGACTGTCCATGTTGGTGACATTCGGAGGCTCCTCTGGGCTCAAGATAGGAGAAGAGCCGCGGTGAGTGGATGGAGACTCGTGCAGGTAGCCTGTGAACACATTCAACATATAAAAACTCCCGTAAGTCTCCATAATCATACTCTACTATCAAAATCTACTCATCGGATGGTCAATTTAAACCCAAAAGGCTCTGTAAGAATTCTATTATGGCATTTGTTGCAGCTGTGCATCCTTCAAGAGATTCAATGGCATTTTCTCAACCAGTTGACACAACTTAGTTACCAACTCAACAGAACTACTTTTCTAAAGGACCATTTACGTTCCAAAGCAACTATATTGAACAGAGTGAATCTCTATGGTAGAAAAGAAGGAACCAAATCCCCCTCATCATCATCCTCTTCTTTAATTAAATAGTTACCATTTGTTTTTACTGCAGTAGTGGTCGTAGAGTATCTTGTAAAATGTGTGGTGTGTGGCCAGGCACATCTATGTATTACAACAGTATAGCTATGTTCGCATAACCTATGCACGAATGTAAGAAGAATACTAGTACCTACACGAATAATAAAGATCCTGTACCCTGCCCGCTCTGCTGCTATATAGAATTATGGAGACGTGTTCAGAAACCCTAATCTTTTCTATAATATGATCGTAGTATTTGTATGTCGTGGATAGATAGAAAGAAAGTTGGATTTAGGGGAGCTTCTGCTACTATGGGTTGAAATGAGACGCTCTTGCATTAAATGATGATAATATTAGAACGCAAAGCTTTGTGGGGTGATTTCCTACACTGAAAGGCTGCCAATCCTATCAAAAGGAATTACCTGTAGTGTATTTTCGCCTTTGTGCATGTGTTGCATAGAAACAGATTTGCTTTTGGTCACTTTAAATGCAGTTGATGTTAAAAATAGACGGAAAATCTCGATGTACATTATACACAAAAGTTTTGAATGACTGATGTTAGTTTGAATGGGAGTGGTAATGACAAAGATCATCAGTTCCATGTGTGCAAGCTACTTGTATATCTGTATATGGTAATAGTCTAGCATTTCATGTGTCTATTTCTTGCGCAGTCGACATTAATCGAGTCTATAGAAAGAGGGTGTGCATTTCATTATTAAAAGTAAGGAATATTATGCTGAATAGCGGACAGCATCTTGTGTCTAGCATTATATAGAAAAAGAAATATATAGAGAACGAGGACAAATGCTCCGATTTTCGTGCCAAAATAATTTCCTACACACCATACTCTAACATGTAATACTTATATGAATGTCTTATGCATAATATACATTGTATAGAAACTGGCTTTAAGAAGAAAATAATTATCGGTTTATAAGACAATTGGTGTGTGGCTGGTACACGTATGTGTTGCAGGAGTGGAATTGTTGCTGGAGCTATGTGAGTGTAAAAGTTGTGTTCTACGTACGAAGTGGATGGAGGACAATGGGGAAGCCATAGGAAAGTCTTCTCATTAACGTGACAGTTTAATGCACTTGTGTGGTCATAATCTTCTAGCATTTCAAATCAGATTCACAAGCAGATCCGATTCTCTTTGCTTGCGACACTCCTGCTATACATTGGGCATTCACTACATCTGCACGCCTTACAACTGCTACTTACTACAAAGCTCTTCCTCCGTACATCACACTACTGAGAGCGACTACTGCAGTGGTCGGAAGACACATTAGCTCACATATGGCTATAGCAGTACGCAGTAATAATATTATGCGACTATACATTTTTCCTGGAGAGTATTTTCTATTTTACAACAATGTTTGGTGTGTTGGCGTAGTTTAGTTGGCTGTATATCTGAAGTAGTTGTACAATGGCAATGACAGGCGTCATGTCCGTTTGACTGACTTACTTTTAGTGTTCCCCACCACTTCTAGTATTACTTTTCGAATATTTTATGTAGGTATTTAGTTGTAGTGGTGTAGGATGTATGTATGTCTGAGCAGCCATAGAGTGTATAAGTAGTTTCAAGTAAAAGTCAGAGTCAGTGATGTACTACTTACTAGAGTTTTTAGTAGTTCGTAGTATTTGGTAGCAGTGTAGTAGTATAGTGTAGTAGTAGTTTAGAAGTGTAGTGTGTATGTGTGTATCGACCCGTTGAAGAATTTATAGTTGGTCCATGAATAAAAGAATAGGTAATGAATTGTGTCCGGCTGCATTTATCATGAGCTTTTGAGTCACGACTTGAATTCTGCCATTCGGCATTGGTCCACATGCATTTCCATGCTAGGTCTGTAGCTGAATGCGAGTTTAGTGTAAAGAGTTAGAGAAAGGGAAGCCAAGAGTCACGTTAACTTTGTAAGTGTCTGGCTTGACTAACTTTCTCTTTTGGCATCTCTCGACTACTGCCAGCATTGGGCTCCACATCCACAACTGCCTTCAACCTCCTCTCCCACTGCCATTTCATTGTTTGTCTATATGCACACATAGCCCTATTAGTATTAGACACTTGTATGCATTTATATGAATACACAGATCGTGCCATGATACTGCTCTACACTGATATGATGAAGCTACTATCTCTCCATGTTTGCATGTGTAACGTCCAACCTCATCTCATAATAGAAACTTGGCTCTTTTCCCAAAAACTCACACTTCTTCTTTTCCCTCTTTCCCACATTTTTACTTCTGCTCCTTCTCCACCACTCTCCGCCACTCTCTTTCATCTTGAATTTGACTTCCCATTTCCTAATTCACTGCCATTCTCCTATTCCCTTAGTCCACACTCATTTCCATACGTAGATCATACATTAATGCACACTGGCACATTATAATAATGGAACAATAGTGCTAATGTACGAATCATCCTTTTCACTTGTGTGCACCACCACAAATCTCCAGACCAACGCTCAAACTCTTTTGGCCACAACATAACAGCTTGAGTCATTGTAATGTGCTGCATGTAACCTAACCTCCTAAACACTAAATAGATATGCCGTCTACTCAAATTCAGTATTGCTACTCCTCCGTATACTTTTATAATCCGTTTCCCAATAAGCCTCAGCTCCTGCCAGCCTTATCTTATTGGCAGAGCGGCGTAAGTATAAGTAAGCAAGTTAAGAGATTACAAAGAACGAAACAAGTAGGGGAAGTTTTTCTCTCCCTCGCGTAGTTAGTGTGCACTTGATTTCTAATTTCGCATAGATACATTTCGGTTTCAGTTCGAGAGCTTGGCAACTACTTGTACGTTTCCCTCCCGCATTGTCTCTCTGTTTGATCATTTCAGTTCAGGGGCAAATTATCCATTTCCATCGCATCCTATCAGTCCTATTAGTATTTATGTCTTTGCAGTGAGAACCGTCATTGATTACTCCCTACAGGATTTTACTGATTGGACCACAGGGTGAAAGTCTCAGCTTTCCAGTCTCTCTCTCTACCTTATCTCTTTTTCTTCCTCACAAAAGGTCCTCCGCCACAAACACATAGAGACACACATGATTGCATTACAACTCAATCCAACTTCCGACGATGGAACAATGAGAATTCCACTAGTTAACTCAACTACTAACCAAATAATTGCTTGTGGTACTTCGGGCAAATATCACCGCTCACAGTGCTGTTGCACTTTTGAATTGTATTCGTAATGCAACCATTTAAGCCTATGTCTTATATTGTATTTATATGTACAGGAACATTTATAAAATAAATGTATATAGCCATATCCTTCCTATCTTACCTATTCGTCATATTATTAATTTAATTATAATCTAGCTTTGATCTAGCTGAAGCTATGATAATATTTGTACTATGCTAAAAATATCAGAATAGATTGATTATAGCTAAGTAAAGAACCAAGTGACACTACAACCTTGGGATAAATCAAGTTGGAAAAAGTGTTTGTAATAATGTAGACCGAGCGCTGTTGAAAACGCAAAGGTCTTTTGAAGGAAATGCAGTGAAAATATTTAGAGAGATGAATGGGTAAGTTTGAATGCGAGTTTGGTTTATTTTGGCAAGTGGAGTTGAGAGAAGGTACAGCATGGGGAGGGTGGTAATTAGGCAAGGGGAAATAACAACTAATGGGTGGCTCCTTTGATCTGCAGACTTTGGTCCAATGATTTGTTTGTGGTTCTTGCAAAAAGCTCCTAGTGGTTTTAATCAGTGTAATGAAACTTGGTCGCCTTTTCTAAACTAATGCACACATTCTTCACAACAGCAGCAGTGGTGGAAGTTGTAGCCAGTTTTAACAAAGTTATGCATCCTCGCACATTCTCTGACTCTCACTTGAGTGTGTGGTAAAAGTAAAAGCACGTTTTAAACAGTGCACTAGGTACTGTAGCTACTTTTATCATTCAGGTGGGTTGTCAGAGTAAGAGCAGTGGTTTAAAACATCTATTTTATAACAATAGCATTGTTTTATGAATGTAGCAGTTGGAGACTAGTAATGCACTAACAGTATTAATGACGCCTGTCTTTGTTTACATATAATGCGATTTATTTGCATTGTCAAATCGACTTCCACGCTACAGATACACCATATGCAGCAGTTGCCGTGCCACGACTAATGACTACCTAAAAGTGAAATACCTATCGGCAATTTGTTTGTATTGTTTCAGAGCTTCCAGGAAATCGTACTATTGCTTGGGGCTGTATGTATAGCATATTGTTGAATAATGACTTGAGAGTCAATGAAAGTCGCTATAAAACTAAAGCAAAGTTGCTTTGCACCCAATCAGATGGTTAAGTTCCTGACCTGGGGTGATGTGATTAATACTTCTAATAATATTTTCTGGATGCACACAATAAATAGACACGACACACACACCAACATATGAATATTATACTCCACCGATTTTCCCATAAATTGAATTGCGACTTTTAAGTAGAAAGTGCAAGGTGGTTTACGTCGACGGAATTCTAATGTAAAAAAAGTTTAAATAGAAAATTGACGAAATGAAGTTGTGGATTTCTAATAAAAATCGGGGGAAGAATTAACTAAAAGTGTGAGAAGATTAATTTTTGCTTACCATTGAAGAGGACGGTGACCTTGCCCGCGGTTGGAGCAGGTAGCCAGGAAGGCGGTGGAGACGGAGCCGTGGCCCCTTCGGTTGGACTCGTAGGACCCCAAGGATGTTGTTGACTTTGGTTGGCGGTATTGGCATTGTTGTTTGTCGTGGAAGGCATGGTGGTGGCATTGGAACTGTTGCTCGTCGTTGTCGTCGAAGACGTCGTCGTGTCACTCGACACATTTGCATTTCTACTCGAAGAATTATTGCTATTAATATTATTATTGCTATTCGTTGTATTTGTTTGATTATTATTGCTATTAGAATTATTGCTGTTGAGAATTTTGTTATTAGGACTGTTGGAATTATTGCTGGAGTTGAATTTGGGTGAACTGAGAAAAGTCTTGAAATTATTTTGTTGCTGTTGATGGTGAATGATGGAGGAATTAGCGGAGGAGAAAGATGAGAATGTGATATTTGCAGGCGAAACTGAAACGGTGGTGGAAGGCGATTCCCGTCCGAGTAGTTGCTTTTCTTTTTCTTTCTCGTACGCGGCCGATTTCCACTTCTTGGCCATCAAACACCGAGGCATTCTTATCTTATTGCTCTGGGGACTCGAATTTATTGCTCACTTTTCTTTGTCTTGTTCTGTTTTTTGTGTCCAAGGTTTATTGTAGTGTGGTAGTTGTTGTAGCAGAAGTTGCTTTTCCCAATTTCTTCTCTCACCTACCCCTTCCTTACAATTTGCTTTCTTTTCGTGATATTGTACTGCGCTAAGACATGGATGTAGGTCTCTTACGAGTAGAACGGAGAAATAAATGCGATCAAAAAAGCGATCTTTCACCTCGTTGTGTTTTTACGTCTTCCCTTCCCGTTTCCGTTGAAAAAATAGTCAATAAATGGATTGAGTGGGCCGATTCGACTAAATGCCTACATAGTAGAGGCAAAAACGACGCGAAGAACGAAACAAATTATTTTCATAACTTTTACGTAAATAACAGTCAACTGTAAATTACGAGTCAATTCACATTGTCTCTCTTGTAGCTTTCAACCCACAACAAACTGAAACTATGAAATTTTAAACAGTACTTGCTTTAGCAGAATTATTACAACAAAGTTCACATTGTAACTAATTTTGTTGTTGAAGCAGAAGTTTCTTTGTTGCATGCAAATCCTGAATTAAATGATACTCTTGACTTGAGCAAGGAACGAATGTCTTGTTCCTGTTCTTCTTTCAGTTGCTTGTGTTTCACTCTGTACAACTGTTGAGGATTTTTGTGTCTCGTTCGAATTTGCGATAGAATTCTTCATTGTCTTACAGTCGAAATTGACATTAGACTCGGGACCGACGCCAAAAAGTGTAAAAATTACTAGGTTTGTTGTATGTAGTAATTTCCCTAGTTTTTGAAAAATAATTTAATTGGGATAGAGTTTGAAGGACTAAAAACTGAAAATGTGTGTTGTTGCTGTATTGGTAAAAACTTGTGGATTGTATAAGGTAGAGGAACTGAAGTGTTTACAAGGCAGGTTCTGGTGGGTAAGTAAAATGTTGCTACGGAAAGATAATTATGAGTCGTCTTCTTTAGTGATGTTAGTGAGAGAGTGATGTTAAAAGTTGCTCTCGGTGGTTGTGTGGAGTATGCTGTTGAATTGAAGACAGGTGAGAGAGAACGGGAGAGAGACGACGAGGACCTTCGGTCTCGGGATGACTGTATGGGAGGGTGGCTATGTGTGGAATGGGAAAACAGCGGGTAGGTTAATACGTATTTATATGCAAGGCCTATGTAGACGTAGAGGCAAAGCCTTTATGTGTGTCTGAGTGTGTTGTTCCATGCTTTACGACTACCTCTCCTGCTCCTGCCACTTCCACCGCTCTTTCTGCTCCTGCTACGACTACCACCACCACAAGTCGGCCTTTCATTCCAGTCCCTACTCTACACTGCCTCTGTCTCTGCTAATCTCTCTCTATCTACAAGTTCTACTCTCTCTCTCTCGCTCTCTCTACTATCGCTCCCTGTACACAACGCAAAGCTAATGTAATGTAATGTTAAGGATGCAGCTCAGCCGTGTACAAATAATATCCGCCTGTTGTTGGCTATAGAAATATAATATGAGGTGCAAAAAGATAAAGTTAATGAGTGTACATGAGAGATTGTTATAGGAAGCTATGGGAGCGACCGAACTGGACTGACTGAGTTGACAGAAAGGAATGAACTAACTGACTGACGGACTGATACGGGAAAGTGAGACTGAAGGAAGAAGCTAAGTTCTAAGACGTGTGTTGTAGTGCAGTGTGTGTGTATGCCGGGATGAGAGTGTGTGTACGGGTAGTATGTAGTAGTTAGTTAGAAGGTAGTTGTGTGGGAATTGTGTTGGTGGTGGTTGTAGAGTGCATGGTGTATTGTATCGTCGAATGTGTTGTGAGTGTGGGACGTGTTTGTTGGAACTGTTCGTCGTGGCGTGGTGTGGTGGTCGAGGCTGGCGGTCGGTGGTGGTTGTTGGTGGTGTGTGGTGGTAACGGTGGTGGTGGTGGTGGATTGCAGTCCAGTTGGTCTCCCTCCTGTCTTTTATAAGCAACTGGGGCGACTGCCGACAAGACAACTCTCACAGATCACCACACCACCAACAGCACAGATCGGGGAATGGGCCCGGCTCCTCAAGCGCGCGCACTTCTTTTGCAACCATCCATTCCGCCTGCTTCCCTTTCCTCGACGACTCACTAGCAACCAAACCAGCAACTCGACCACTTTCACAACACCACTCTTTCCTTCTTTCTTCCTCCGAGGGACACAACTCCGAGCCACGTTCTCCAAACCTAATGTCTCTGTCTTCCCATCTCTCCGACTCTCTCAGTCCGCAATTCTCAACTGCCATCCGAGCCACACTTCTTCATATATGCAGCCCTTCAACTTATACAAACTCCCAACCAGCTTACTTCTACACCAACACTAACTTCCTCCATGTCAGACTGTCCGGATTTCTCCGCTTTAACCTTAACGCAAACTAAACTACCCGCATGTACTGTGCAATGCTATCACAGCTAGCTCAAATAATATAAGACTCTTATGTACTTCTCGTGTACTACAGCCACGACCTACTCCTTGACACTACAACAGTTAAACACAAAACTGCGACTCTGTACACTGTACCTATCCTCTGTACTCTATACTCTGTAGATTATAACTGTGCAGGTACATCATGTAGAAGTATGTGAAAAAATATCCCTACAGCTACTCGGTTTATTCTCTTATACGTATAGCACAGAGTGAGAGAGTTGGTGGAGTAAAGACTATCATCGAGCAGTTTAATATAATCGCATTTATTCTCCTCGTCGAGCATAAATGGAGTTACAGATTAGTATATAGTAGTCACTATGTGTAGCATTTATAATGTTTCATAATGTCAAAATTACATGTACAATCCGTGTTGTAGAGTACTGATAGTGGTTTAGTTTTGTCATGTAGAGTAGCTACGGCAATTACAGTAGAAGGAATATACCGTTTGAACATAGAATGAATGCATATTATATTTATCAATTCATGGTGTGCAGATACAATATATAGGTATGTAAAAACCCATTTGACATGTTGTTTTTAATAAGTAGGTACTACGCTGTAGTCAAATGAAGTTAGCTGTGCCACTCATTCATGTCATTGTTCAACAATTGTATTTAAAAATAGATCACTCATCATCGTAAGTTTTATGAGGCTGTTTTCTGAATGCTGAAAAATTGTTATAGGACATTACATTTGTTTAGAGTTTACGGAGGAACACGTTACAGTACAAAAACTGTCAAGTGCCAACTACAAATCTTGTCTTGTAACATAATAACTACATACTCTTTACAGCTTGTATTTTATATCATCTTTATCTGTAAATAATTTTCGTGACATTGGATTGGTGGAAGAGAGTTGTCACAAAAAGATTCGTAAACGCCCTAGCTGTTTACATTTTAATAGTTGCCCACCTACTCTTTACATTAGGTGGTATTGCAGAATTAGTATAACTGTTTCTTGTTTAAATTGAACATTACAGTGCATAGAATGATAAGACGAGAATTAGGATATGAGAAGGAGCATCCCCTACTTAATTCTACTTACACTGTGCTCTCGTTGCTATTTTCTAAATTAAGTAATGCCAAACAAGAGAAAAGAAATGCTGGTCTTTGTAATTTCACTAATGATGATGATGACGATGAGCTTAGGTCGACGAGAAGTTTTAGTTAGTTAAGTACTACGTAGTAGTTCTAATCGTAGACTGGTATTATTATGAGACACATGTATTCATGAGTCAAATCCAATTGAAATTCATTCACGTTCACTCACTGCTCTGTCTAACTGCACCTTCAATTTACAACATATCACTGAATACACTTCATTCAAGATAAGTCCTCGTGTGTTTTATCCAAATCTTAATCTTATCTGCTTGGCTACAGACGAAAACTCCTTTGTGTAGAAAATGAAAAGACATTTCATTTTCAGTTGACTCTTTTCACCCGTCTCCCCTTTCGTCTCACCCGTTAATTTCGCTACACTAACTTTATTTCTATACAAATACTTATGCACAGTGCATGCTACACTGTCTTATGTATTCACTTAAAATTCTATTACACTTTTCGTGAATATTATTCCAAATGTGTCATGCTGAAGAGCTGGTGTATGGGACACCCAATGGAGGAGGATGGTAAAATATAGCTAATGTATAAGTAATTTAGTCTAAAAAGTAAAGTAGGCAATCGAATGTAATCTAATGTAAAAAATTGCTGAAATAAGAGTTCATGTCTGAATACGACGAGTCTCTTTGCGTTGTATTTGTAGTTGACTAAAGAGAGTTGAGAAAGAAAGAGGGAAAGATGGAGATTGATCTTGAGAGAAAAATCCTGATGTCTAGCCACCCGTGAAATCCACTTGACTTGCCTTCCTTGGTTTAGCTATAGACTTGATTTTCAATGCAAGCCTGTTTTCCTTGCCTTTGCTCTTCTCATATTATTTCACTACAAAAGACTCCCTCTCTCTCACTCTGTTCTACTTTGTACATATCAATGTCTCATGAAATTCTATAATTCCACTAAACATCAACTCAAGGAATACTACTCGCCTCACATACACTCAGATGATAATACTCTTATGTAACTCTATAAGTCAGTCACAACTTAAGGCACTCAATTCAGTCCTGCCAGCTTCATCAAATCACAAAAATGTCTGTGCACTAATTTTCCTTGCATAAACTTTCCCTTTACGTTTACTGTAAATTACTTTATTATAATAATACCTGGAGATTCCCTTATACATATTAATAATTTAATATAGATATACTAGGTATTAATTTACATTTGGATTAGATACCAGTTATCTGTTATGTAGGTTACACGTAGGTACACACACCTGGTTTTAAGAAATTAAGAACCTCATTGTATTAAATGTACTGACGCAATTATACATACATACCTACTAAATTTTACGATATTTCATCTAGTAGGTACATAAATACACACCTATGCAACATTTAACTGAACTGAGTTTAATTAAGTCTTGGGTAAAAATTAGTTTGCCCGAACACATTTTCACTCACTCATTGTCAGAAGAACACGATGTGACAATATACATGCACACAAGAAAAGCATTCTCACGTTCATTATCAATACATTAACATGCAATATTTTCATACACGAACAAAAGACAGTTTGAGTGGATATTACGGAAGAGTGGGACGGGTCACGGTATCATGAGGCTGTCTCAACAATCAAACGGAGGGGAAGAATGAAGTTTGATTGTAAAATCATTAATATGTTTGATGTTAGTCATTCACACTCATCAACTTTTACGTGTTACCTACTACCGATGTGCAATCGTATATTAAACATCGTTGTTGCTACGATAATATATTCCTGAATTTTATTCCAGGTTATCTGTATACTACTCGTCACTTACCATAAAAGATAGTAGCTGCTATAACCCTCGCTACTGTATTGTCAGGGAATAGAACTTTCCAGGGAATAGAACGGAATCGAGAACACATGCATTTAAAGAGAATTAAAAATAGATTCTTGCTGACCATTGAGTTGATAACAAAATCAGTTTTATTGACCATGTTCAATTAAATTCATTAAAATATTTAATTAAAATATTAAGCCACTTGAATACACACTTTTTGTTTAACTAATGTTTTTATACTTCTATAAAAATATTTATTGTTGATACATTTGTATCAGCTCCTGTGAGTGACCTAGTTGTAATTCTATTTTGAAATGCAAAGAGAGACCATGTATTGCAGTATTATGATCATCGAAAAGATGCTGTTCAATTGTGAGCAATTCGTACACAATACTTCTGCGTTATTTGCTAACATGGTTCACTACCAGAACACAAACACAAAGACAGAGAGATGTGAACCCCAATGGTTTATGTTCATTGGATCTCCTTTCACAATTTGTGTGTCTATGTGTGCAATATGTAAATTTGACATTATATTTACCATACCTTATGTACCTTAGCTTTGGCTATAGCTTTAACTGGATGAAAACGAATGAATTGCTGTGCAACAGTATAAGCTCGAGTAGCAAACAGTTAGGGTAGTCGAAAAGAAGTTCCTTGTAAGTTGTAAATATATCTGCACTTGCAATGCATGGATAAAAGTGTGTAGATATGAGACCTCGTACGATTCATATATTATACGTACACATACGTGCTCTTTGGTCTCTTATTTCATCCCAAACCTATTTGATGCAACTTGGAGTTATACAAAAAGCGAATCTACTTTATTATTATACTTGTAAATTCTATGTGGCATTCGTTTGTGTTTCGTGTACACAAAGAATTACGTGTGACTGCAGTCTTGTACACTAAAGGTAAAAAATTGTGAGCAGATTACTTTGAAAATTAGGTATTCTAGTGTAGACACGGGGTGATTGCTTACACATGGTCGTCTCTACACCAACATTACGCAATCATTCATTCACTACTTGCTATTATTATTATTATCAACATTATGGTGTTAGGTCGAGTCGGCTCGTGTGTGTGTGGAACATCACTTGATTCACCTTGCCTGTGTACCTTTAGTTATAGAAGGGTACTGAGCATTACTCATATGACACACAATCTTCGACAAAGTCTGCTAGAATGCGTAGCACTTGGTAGGAATAAATAATAGGGATTCACTGCTAGAAACATAAGTGCACACACGACCACTCCGACCCACCGACCGACCACAGGCAGTTGAGAAAAGGTTTCTGTGTATAAAGCATTCCGTTGCATTGCTGTCTCCCCAATTCAATATCGAAATGCAGTAGTAAATGGAAGTTTGGGGTTGTTGGAACATGCACAGAGAGCGGACACATTTTTCCAAGGTGACTACTCTTCTTCTCTCCTTCCTCTTTCTGTTTTTGCTGAAAATTCTATTGACGCTCCTACCGTGACATTTGCACCTGGTAGCTAATGTCACCATTTCATTCCACCGTATTATATATTTTATATCTCTGCCAAGCTTCAAGCTTTTAAGCTGACAAAATTTACCTGCTCGCCTTCCACAACATAATACGACGCATACTGTCCTTTAGAGTCTAGGTATGTTGAATGTTGGTAAACCTCCTACCAAACGATCTAGTACTTTCGTTGCAATTGACTTGTTTGTTTTCCATGTCGTCATTCTACAACCCGAAAGGACAGACCCATCACATCTCCCTGTTTTCCATACGCCTTTTTGTGTTGCACCTAAATCTACTGCCACCCCTGTTTAATTTAATCCGAAAATAATCCTTTAAAAAATCTCTCAATTTGTTCATATTTATGAGGCTTCCTCGGGAAACAATTTCCTGTTGATTCATACCACACTAGACTACTACATATTATGTATCATTGCAACATTGAGTTGATATTATTTGTTAATTGAAAAATGAACAGCACATCAACCTTCACATTTTTAAAACATAAGCTCGGATAAAAATTAATGCCCCATACTATATCGGTCTACTAAATACGGACAGAAATAATATGTACACTAATACATTATGTATATACCTACACAAAAAGGTGTTTGCAGGGAAACCTACCCCTTAAGTGTCAATGCACTACTATGCTGCTCATTGTGAACTTGAGCATAAGTTTAGCATTTATAATGATGAAGCATTATCATCAAACTGGTTCGGAGCAGACATAAGGACAGGACAAGGGCTGAGTTGCATGTACAGACAGTAGCAGGCCTTTCAATTTCATTGGTATATGAAGCATGAAGTTTGCGTGTGCATGTGTGCCCTATATAATACGAATAATACGACTGTCCTCTTCTGTCTTTATTATTCATACACAACAATGCACCACAAGCCAGGCACAGGGTCCGATTCAAAAGAAATTGAAAGGGATCTCTCGCGCACAACACACCGGGGTGACTATGAATGCTTCTGCATACTCTTCCTCCAAAACCGCTGCTGAACTTCAATGCGTTTAGAAGGTAGCTGAAAGTACTTTATTTCTTGTTAATAGCAATGGCCTTATTGCTTACACTCAATATAGCGGATTTAAAGTTCAATTGATTATAGGTTGGCATCAGCTGTAGGAATCATAGGCATCCCAATCCAAGTTCACTTTACCTTTACTTTACATCACTTACCTAACTTGATTTTCCTTGTTCGTGTGTCCTCCTATGTAATAGTAATATACTAATAGCACTACCTACTGCCATGCATACCTGCCACAAAGGTGCATCCATTCATTCCGTATAGGTACATACATATTCAGTATATACCAGCAGCCGCATACTAACACACAAAATGCAACAAAACACACACGTGTACGTGTGGACACCTTTTTCTCTTTTATTTAAGTGCAAACCTTTGTAAGTAGTGTAAAGGTGATGGAGGTGCCGTTCCAAAACCCCGGTTCGGTTGTTACTACTTGAGTTATGATGAAGTGTAAATGGG
>JAQFYB010000701.1:0-45833 GCA_034694085.1 Pogonognathellus longicornis
AGCCAGCCAGCCAGCCAGCCATACACACACGAAACTGCATTCTTATAAAGTAGCAGTTAAAACCGCTACTTAATAAGAGAGTCTCTATAGATGCCTTTTACATAATATTTACAAAGCAAAAGGTGCCAAGACAAAACAATGCTGACGATATGGTGTGTCCTTAAAGTTGAAAAGGTTTACAAAGTGTGTTAATATGTGGGTATTCTACAAAAACATGATTCTTCAAAGATATTTACTTGATATAATACACAATGGCATGTGTACATAATATACAGAGATACAAAATATACTTTGCATGCTCATGTATGTGTGCTGGATGCATGTTTTGCATTGTACTGCTTGTGTATAATATTTTCAAAGAGCCAAGCAAGAGCAGTGATAGTTCTTATTATCTGACAACAAATAATGTACATGTAGCTTGTCAGCAGTTTAGTGTAGGAGTATTTCTAGACAACCACTACATTACATACAACTACTCCTGCTATGGCCTACCATGTATTTTCTACATTTATCTTTTTCAAAAGAATGTTTTTGTTTATGTTTATATGTACCATTATTTTACGAGCATTAAAACAACTACGAACACTTTTAGCCTACAGAGCTATAATGTGTAAAAATGCATACTAATTGCATACGAGCAACATACCTTCCATACACACACACTCGCATATTGTAGTAAAGCCTAGTCAAATATTTACATTCATGAATCATTAAAGTATGTACACAGTTTGTTTAGATGTAAAATCCTATACCCATAATATAGTTGTGTTTGTGTGTAGTGTGTGTATAATATATTTACATACATTGCACTACGTATTTATAAGCAAGAAAATGTGTACTTTACAATACGACTGTGTATATGACTATTTCTTTTGGTAGTGGAATACAAAGTGATCTATAGAGCAGTTCAAAAGGAATTTTACAGTATAACGTGTAGATGAATATTTAATTGATATGGGCTAAAAGGCAAGTAGCTGTAATTGAAAACCTTAGGTTTGGTTTGTACAGCATTCCATAGTAGTTCTTCTGTCTGGTCTCTCTGTATCAACTTTGAAGCCGTTACGTAATCTGCTGCTGACGAGTACTTGTACCGTGTCACAATCACAGTCTGTTCTTGCCTCTTGTGCTTCTTACTTGCTCTTTAGATGATGTCCTATAGCACATCCACACACAACACAATACAACCAAGTCCTATATCATATACGCTCCACATCAACATTTAACATCGCTGACTACAATAACAAAATATACGTTTCCTTACTTAGCATACTTTGAACACACAAACTCAAAATGATATTGCCTATAGTGCAATATAAATGATCAAATATCAAATATAAAAATGCAATTCCCTGTGGGTCTATGCCTGCACATTACATTACATTTTCCCATTTACAGTCTCAAGGCAAGTCAACTCAATAATACTTGTCATGTCTCTAAATTCCCATTAATCCATGCAATAACATTAATAGCAATTTTCTATGTTACAGGAAAAATTCCCAAATTATAATTATAATGCGACATTAAATTTAATTGATCGATAGTTTGTCAAAGTTCTGCGTCAGATCCTTTGTCGAAAATATTTATACTTACATTCTTTAATTGAAATGCTCAAATTCCTTTCAATCGTGTTTTTCTCAATGTCAAGTCAAAATAATTTTCTTTTTATGTATTTATGAATATTAATTTAAGTGTGTAATTGAAATGCAGTATGTGCCTCAGTATACCCCATGTAGGATGATTAGATAATTCGCATGTAGTGTGGAGACCTGTCAGGTCACATTTTTTGTTCTCTCATCGAATAAACTAGGATACAGTAGGTCGATTCCAATTCGTTAATATTATATGCAGCTGAGAAAAACAAACTTACTAAAAGCTACAGTTATATCCCGAGGCTATTTCTTGAGCTCTGCCATTGGCCGCGTTAAGGTGTGAAATAGCCTCCGGCTACAAACTGTAGCTTTTAGTAAGTTTGATTTTCTCATCTGATTATATGGTCACACAAGTTGGACCAAACTCGTAGACCTTTTAGGAAGCCAACCTCAAATTTAATGAATCAAAAAGAAATTTGGTAGTATTTTTATTTTTAAACTTTTATGAGAATTAATTAAGGATTAACCAATCCAATCCAATCAGTGCCGAACTTAGAAAAGGTCTAAAAAACCCAACCCAAACTTACCCACTCCCTTCTTATAAAATACTAGGTACCTCTAGACCCACTGTTTATGAAAAAATCCATCTCCACGTAATTCACACAAAAATAGGCTAGCAACTGCCACAAAAACATAGCCCTTGCATTACTTTAACTCAAGTTGTATTTAAATGGGCTCCAAGTTTTTGCATCCATATTACATTACAAAATTACAATAGAATTCAAGACATCTTTCTCAGTGTGTTCCTTTTTACACTGATTGCCGCGTCTTATAACAAATCCGTAAAGACGTAGCTCTAGTCCCTTAAAAACCCTGTTGATTGTAAAATGTGGCATGTGGCTAAAATGTAATGAATGGTTTAGAAACTCGACATGCAAATAAGTTCTTACTATACATTAGGGCTGTGTGCTTGATGAATGGTGGTCTTGGTCGTTATACATCTGTGTTTTAAGTCTTGTCCTTCTCTCCGTGTTAATATGCATAATATTATAGGCAATGCGTTTTGTTTGTGGACTTTTTAGGCTCATTCCTACTTGAGTTAGAATAGAACTCCATGTATTTAACTTTGCTACATATTTACACTCATTTACACATTAGACAGTTTTACATTTTGCACACTGTCTACGTACACGTACGACGCTAAGCCCAATTTGCTTGTATTTGGTGAGTGTATGTCTGTAATTGTATGTGTGTGTATGAAATGAATATTATGGTATGGAATTGAGTGTGTTGTTTGTGGATACATGCATTGATGATGGTGCGTGGTTTTGTAGTTGAATTACTATTACAGTGTGCCTTGCCTATGTCAGTAGTGTCTATGTCTATGTCTGTGTGTAGAGACTGCATTGCATGTTGTGTGTGTTGAGTTGAGTTGCATGCATTGCGTTGTGTGTGTTGCCCATGCCTTATGGTTGGTGGTGATATTGTGTGTGTATGGGGATGGATGGATGGAGTGTGGAAGAAGAAGCCTTGCACTGCACAGACTGAACACTGAGCATCCAGACTCCAACAACGGCTGGGCAGTGTTCATTTTGCATTTGACGAGAGATGTGCTCGTCCCAGAGCACCGCCCGCCTACAGTTCATTCAATATTTTACCATTCTATCTCTACACACTACACTCTACACTTTGCACAACAATTACTCTGTTCATCTTTGTCTGTCAAGCCTCTCCAAAGCCTAAGCCTACCATTCAATATTCCTACATAAGCAAACGATTTTCTAACTGGCGTCGTCAAATAAATACTAAAACTCCATGCAATTCCATCCTAGTTGATTCAGTTTAAATTTTTAAAATTAAACGTTCGTGGTGATTCCAGAAGTTATATATTTCCAATGTTTCTATTTCTAGTGCAAGTCACTTCCTCTATTATGTAGATCTATGCAAATTCATTGAAAAGTAAATTGAAGTTTATTTCAAAATTCAGTTTTCCATCCAGTTGTTCTTGTGAAATCAAATATCAAAGTGCTTCAGATAGAATCCTAGGAGAAACTAAACATTTTTCAAGTATATTTCACGAATCGTGAATGGTGAGTGCAAAACAATAATTTTGACATTCTGCGTTTATTTTCGCATCGGAAACTGTTTTTCATTGTTGGTAGTGTTTGTAAATAAGATTTCATGGTGACAATCGACAATTCCGATATAAAAATGTAGTTTGTTTGGTTGTTTGTGCGAGGAATTATGACTTTTATAGTCAATTTCCATTTGAATGGATATATATAGAGGGTTTGGAGTATGCGAAATAATCGCCAATCATACATCGTTGATTGGTTCGGTTGTTGGTGGATCGGATTGACAGTTTTTCCTTGTCTTACAGTCTAGACTAGTTTCTTTGTCTAGTAAACCTGTAAAATAAAGGTTGGTGTAAGTAGGGAACTGTGCATTGGAAAACAATATAATTTTGCAGGATTACGTTCAGAGACAATCAAGTGACGTCGAAAATTCATGATAAATAAAATATTGCCTTCGGATGGATATTGATTGTTGACGTTGAGACAGGACGTTGCGTTCAACGTGAATGTTTGCTATTTGTCACGGATTCATCGTCTGTGTGAAACATTCATCCATTGACCATTGTCCGCGGTTGATGGTGCGATAAATTTGGTTGTTGAATTGTGCTTGGTTCAACATTCAATCAAATATATTACGTACAACGGTTCCGGTGGAATTTAAAACAAAATTGTGAGTGAGTTCTTTTTGTTTTGCCAGCTACCTAGCTGATTTTTTGAGATCTGTGATATGCCATAGAAAATGTAATTGTAATTAATTCGCTATTCATTTCATTAGGATTAAATAGCACAAAACCAACTTGCGGGGATGGTAGCAGTTTAGTTGATATTTATTTGCTAGTAGTGGAATGTTGAATGTTAATGTCGAATTGATAAATGAAGGCTCTCGTTCAATAAAAAAGAGTCATGAACTTTGTGTAACGTTACGTCTTCAAGTTTTTACGAGTGCGGTGCACAGTATAGTACACATTTCTTTGTGAGATCGGATGGTCGTTCGTTCATGAATACATCATAGGATTACAGAAATGATTTTAATATGGTTGTGTGTGAGTGCAGAAATCTGTAAAATTGGGTGGTTGTAAAAAGAAGAAGAGCTGGGCAAAAGTTTAGAGGAGCAGAGCACAGAAGTTGATAAGGAAATATTAATGGAAATGACGCTATGGAATGCAATGCATTAAAAGTTAAGGAGTTGTAGAGTAATAGTTGGGCGACTTAAAATCAAATACATTCTGCAAGTGAATAGTTATTTTATTTTGTCCTCGTGACTCGTTTTGAGTCGACTCGTAGTTCCCTTCCTTCATCGTGAGACCTAGAAGGCACATTTGAAGTCAAAGTCAGGAGTCTTCTCTTTCTCTGGATGTCTGACTCTGTCTCACAGTCACAGGTCCACCCAATTGTCTGAATTCTCGATCGCATCTCTCCTGCTGATTTCCACGACATTACCTTACGTCTCGTAGCTCAATTCTAAAGCCAGATCAACCTAGACGCTATAAGTCTCCTAATAAAGGTGGACTAGACACACTAAGATTTACTAAGTGAATCAAATGCTCTTCTAATCCTCCCAGTCCGCCTTTCTTCACATTTTAAATATTTTAGCAGCAGCAGCACAGATACAGATACATCAGACATATCGGAAAAGATTATTATCAGTATCACTAACTCCACGTTCAACCACCACACATAATATATTTATTATATTATATTATTCAATCATTATACATTATACTGACTCTACCATTATCTGTTTTTGTCAGCCAGGCCAAATAATAAGAAAGAGACGTGATATAATAATCTAACTATGTTATTAGGAGTTCTATTTTATTATTAGTTAGCTTTTATATGTATTAGAGTTTAGAGTTGAGCTAATATAAACCAGGCAATGTAATATTAAATTGTACATCTTCAAAGTAACTCTGCCCGTCTATCTCCTCTGTGTGTCGAGTCGAGACAAAGTTTTAGCGTTCAAAGTCAAGTTAAACTTATTAGTAGTTCGTTCGTTGTATAAAGTAACGTAAAGTTGCTATTATAATTGCTATTATGTGTACCTATATATCTTTCAGCACAAAATCTAATGTGATTGGTGACCACGAGAATAATGAAATTCATTATCTTTACTTCCATTTCATTTCTGCCATTTTGTATGAACCGATCAATTCTCATCTCTGTTGTTACTGTACAGATAATGTAATTATAGCACCAAAGAGCCTGTAATAATAAAACTAAGCAGGAACGGAGGATAATTTTTGATGTGACGTATCACGGCGAATTAAAATCATATTCAACCAAGCCATTCAAAAGTCAAAATAATTAAAATCTCATTCAAATTTGGTCTTCACGGTCTGTCATTTTTCCGAAACCCCGCCCGTCCTATTTTTTATTTTAAATTGCGGATCTATCAAACTATGATTACTTGAAAATAAATGAACTATGAACTAAGTATTACTATGCACTAGTACATGAAAATGACTTTCTTGACTTTTTCAATGAAACTGTATGCCAATCTACATAAAATCATTGCGTTATTATTTAAAAATCGAATGATTGCGCAAAAAAGCAAAAGTACGGCAATACACAACACACCACATTTAAAAAAATCACACGCATAGTGCTAGGCTCCAATCAAATGAGTCAGAATACAGTTGCTACTGCTTGAATATTATGGTTTGAATTTGAACAGGGTAACCCTGTTAGCAGTTTACTGTTTGTGCCGTATTATTTCTCGTATAGTAGAAGTAGAAATCGCATGCATTGTTCGTAGTAGTTGAAATGAACTGGATTTGGCAAATCAGATTTATTATGTAAATGTTACACTCTTTTGTTGTGATTGTTGTGTATGTGAGTGAAGCTCATGTCTGACTGTGGTTTACGCTTTTCCTTAAAATGATCAGTGTATGTATTTAGCGGGAGGAATGTTTGTATGTTTGTGTGTAATGTGCAATATGCCTTCCGCATCAGAAAACGCAATTACTTGTTCCTGCTGAGTTGAAATTGTAGTTGAGTCTAGGTCGTATAAAGAGAGAATAAAATGCGTCTTGTTGACTTAGGCGACTCTTCGGACGTCGGAGGATGACATGACTTGATTGGAATTCACGCAATCACTAAAGTCAATTTAGGTTTTTGTACGTTCGTCTTGTTTCTTGTTTCTGTGTTGTTGTTTGTGGGTTTGTAAGATAACTGAGTGTATTTGTTCCTTATTGTGTCTGTCTGGCCACACGTACAATACAATGATGGTATCGTGAGGTGTAAGTAGGTATTATATTATAAGTATAGGGACTTGCATTTATTAGACATTAGACGGGATGGTAAAACTCGAAAAACCTTATAGTTGCATTGAAGGTAGAACGACAGAGCTGGGAGAAAAATTTGATTGTGCTTTGTTATAATACTTCTAATTGTTTACGGTTCTCTTGTGGTGGTGATGGAGCAATAGGAATACGGGATAAACCTCTCATGCAAATATGCCTGACATTAGCGTATTGGTGCACTGTGCAGTGCTCCTGGTTTGTTTGGTTGGTGACTTCTGGTGGTATGGTGATGATAACTGGTAAATAGTCGAAAGAAGCTTCATTGATTGAACCTATGCGTTTTACGGAGGTTTTATTAATGCAGCCCACATCTACGTGTATTTTATTTTGAGTAAGGTTAGTAGTGGTATTATTAATGTGGTGGTAGTAATGTAGAAGTTTAAGAAATATCTAGGCAAGGCAGATATGACATGGCATGAAGCACAAAGTAGAAATATACAAAATACACACATTGCATGTTTGGTAGAAAGACTTTGCCTACCTCACCTCCTGCCTCTCTCTCTGTTCAAGCATGCAAATGATAAAAGGCCAAGGCAACTTGGAATTTTTATGAAAACTCACACAAAGATCATTTAACGAATAGCCAACAAAGTAACGTTAGTTTGAGTCTGAGTTCTAATGTAAAAATCTACACTTTGTACATTACACCTCTCGGATTTATCTCAAGGTAGTAATTATTTATGGTCGTACTAAGTTCGTAATAAAAATATTTACTATTGCCATGCATCGTGTTTTGATCTATGGCTATGACTTGGTGCTGTGTGGTTCTGCATGCACACGTTTCATATACACACACACCACTACCAAACACACACGTCAACGCAAACCAATACTATATACCTTAATGCACAAAAACACATTTTAAGCCAATTCT
This sequence comes from Pogonognathellus longicornis, assembly GCA_034694085.1. Classification (NCBI taxonomy): domain Eukaryota; kingdom Metazoa; phylum Arthropoda; class Collembola; order Entomobryomorpha; family Tomoceridae; genus Pogonognathellus; species Pogonognathellus longicornis. Next base: position 7,841 of record JAQFYB010000701.1, read on the forward strand.
TTGAAAGAGATTTATTTCGTTGCAGGTATACCGATACGTCAGCATTGGTTTAGTTTTTAGTAGGTCGTACTATGGCTAAGGCTAGATGAAGTTTTGATCGTCAAACTACAATAAAACCATTATGTGTGCTGCTTTGCTCTTTAATGCCTGTAATAATATTATTTAGTTTACTACGGGGATTCGAACAATCTTACATATAAAACCAAGAATCAGGTGTTTGTATGGCCCTGCTAATTTATTAATTCCATGCATTACCTTCATCCGTTCCTACGCCTCTTATTCTGAGCAACTTGTGATACATTATTATATCCAACTTGTAAGTGCTTGATGATTTGATTGATGATAATGTTGTACACATCCAGTGCCGTAAACACAAACTTACTTTCTTATTTTGTTGTTTTGCGATTTTAACGTTTTCGTAAACTACATAGTTTCACATTTATCAAAAATTAAAACCGGTAGAATCCATATTATTAGTCATATTCACTCTATACATAATATGCTGCCATTCTTAAAACTTTGCGAAATTCAACGAATTGTGCAAAATACTATTTGCACTTTTATTTTTAGTATGTATGTACTTGTGGATTTTAATTCCTGATAAATTACAATTCAAAGTTATTTATACATTTATTAAAATATTAATATTTAGTTTATCTTTATTTGGTATAAATCTAAATCCGACAAATTATGCTTCCATATTTTGGCATAGTGAAATAATGTATGACTTCGTTATCTTGCACAGATACTAAGATTATTCTTGCGAGTTCGAGTGGCTGTATATGACGCGTTAATAAAACCAGAAGTTTGCATAAAATATGAAAGAAAGTTTGAACTGTTGAGAATTTGGGAGGTTGTTTTATTGTAATAGTGTAATAGTATATTGTAATGGAAGGTGGTAAAAGTTTTGTCATGAGAAAAAGCAGTCACGACTAGTGTTTTGTGTTTGTATTTGACCTGACATGGTTTATTTCTGTGATGATTGCCACTACTGCAATACCTGATTGGTCTGGAATACCACGTTGCTCCAGTGAACTCCATCAGGGTCTCTATACGTAATAAAATAGCAACTCCGGCTAACACACGGTCGACTCGACACTAAGCTTCTCTCTCCAAATGTTCGAGGGGAGCAACAGAGTTTTATCCGAAGCAATCCGCAATGTGTTTATTATAGCGTTGCGTTGTGCTAATGCAGTATATCTGATAGCTTCCTTCACGTATGTTTCCACGCTAAAAGCAACGCTTGTCTTTGCAACTTGTGCTGCAAAAATCATTCGGGTTTAAGGATTTGTAGATCCCCGAATGTTGAACACATACATACATATTGTATTGATATGGATGTAAACATTTTCTAACCTTAAGGGGGAAACAAAAAAAAACAAAAAATATTTTCTGTATACCACAAAATACATAAACAATTCATTCAGATTTATATAAAGTATTTTTAAGCCTGCAATTAAAATTGAGCCAATGCTAATGCAAAAATATTTTTGCATGAAATCTAAAAATGAAACATTATCGTTTCTCTAGTTTCTCACAACAGAATTGAACAGATTGAATTGTAAGAAATATTAATTAGTTTGTATGTAGCAACATTTTTATTATACTTTAGATCTATGTCTGAGCTCGTGAATGCTACACTTTTGCTTATGTTGATATGCACGTGTACAAGAAAGCAATATATATACAATAGAATTCCGGAGAAGTGGAGCAAAGGAGATTTGTTGTGTTTATATACCCGAGGGAGAATCTAGGGAGAAAGTATTGTAGAGAATTTAGTGTAGTGAGTGACTTTGAGCAAAGTCAGAGATCTCAAAGCGTCTAAAACTTTCAACACACTAATAACATAATATGGCAGAACTTCCTGCTGCTAAAATTTTTGATGACATAGGAGAATTATTATTATTATTGCTTACACAATGTACGTAGGCTAGCCTTAGTGTGTGCATAGTAATATAGTTGGGTATTTAGCAGAAAATGGAAAAGGATATTATTATATGCATATCATGCACCGCCATAACATAACCACCACTGAAGTCTGAAGTGGAAGTGCATTTTCCAGCAAGGCGAGTTTATTTACATAATTTACTATTGCGATCTTATACATAGGAGTATGGATTCGGAAAGAAAGTTGCGGAAAATTTAATAATATGGTTGCAAGTTGCAACGGGAGTTTTAGAGTTTGGGATTAGACTGGGAGTAATGTCGGGAGTGAATGTACAGCTCTCTGCTCTCCGAATGTATTTTAGGAGGTTATTTCCCAAGTAGCAGTGGCGTAGTAGGTGCAGTATAGCCGTATTAGGGTAGAAGTGTAGCCGTAGTAGTACAGCGGTGGGGAAAATGAACTTAAATGAAACAACTGCTGGTGGATCGATAAATGTTGGATAGGATATGGTCGGCGGCGGTGGTGGTGGTGAAATCGTTGTATGCTAACGTTTTGTCAATCTCCACACGGGCAATTTCGGAGCTGAGCGAACAAAAGTGTAGTGGGTCCCGGTCCGTCAAAAAACATTATATAATAGTTTCGTGTTTCCAGATTCAGACTGCGTGTGTACAGCATGTTGCTATTACTATCACTGTCACCACAGCTCCAGCGTCTCGCTCTTGTCATTTCTACAATACTACTCTCCCATAAAATACATACAACATTTATTTTATTTTAACAAATCAGCTGGCTCCAAACAACAACACCGTATCCAGGCAACGCGTTTTCAACAATTATTTATACCTCCTTAATATTTTGCAGCAGGCTCCAGAAAATATTAGCCATTTAAAAAAATGACAATTATATTTATTTAAAACAAATCAAAATTTTGACCCCCTCGTAGAAATCTTTGGATACGCCATTGCCCAGCATTAATAGTAGGTAGTGGGTATGGCATGTTGTACTAGTTATACTACTAGGTACAGTAGAACACAATGAGTCTTAATTTTTGTTTGCAGTACATTTTGCATTGCAGTTGCTTTCAGCTTCACAACTCTTGGGGTTTTCGTGATTTCCTTCTCCGGCTATATGCAACTACTACTCCAAGTCAATTCAGTTCAGTAGTAGAATGGCTGGCTATGGCTTGTCATTCTTTTCCGCTGTGTTGCCAAATCCAAACCGGGGAAATCATGCAAAATAGAGAAAATAATCGTACTGCTGAACTAGAACTATTACAAACTCCATAAATGAGACACACACCTTATGCCCTTGACTCCATATTCATTCGTTATATATTTATGTAGCAACCTTTCCTTTTCATCCGTCCTTAGTAAGTAAATACGCAGTTTAGTGTAATAATAAGCATTTTAACCATCATCTTAATTATAATCTTCTGTTTTCCAAATAAAATTCATTTCATTTTATGCTTCGAACTGCGATTCAATTTTTGCAGTTGGGATTTGATTTGACTAAACTTTGACATCAACTTTGAGTTATTTGGTGCTATTTAGTATACATATAGGGATTGAAAACTGCTATTTACGTTTGACAAATTCATTTTAATTTGTGCAAACTAACATTGTGTAATTAAGTAGAGGTAATTTGCGGGTTTAAAGTTGAAAACTCAGCTAAGATAACAATTAAGTCACGTTTGCGAGTTGTGCAAGTTTTATTAACAAAATAAGTGAAATAGCTGAAGAAGTAAAGGCTTGTTGCAGAGAAAAATAATTAGGTAATTTGTTTGGGCGGCAATTGGAGCCGCGGGTTAATTTTGCTTACGGTTAGAATTAGAATCAGTTTCCATTCTATGTGGCGAATATAGGAAAAAAGAAGTTCAGATTTCCAGGAATTTCAGTCGTCTAATTTAGATTGGTCTTTCGTTTCCAGCAAATATAACTTTCTCCGTGTCAATTTAATTTGGTGTTTAATTAAACGGCTACTTGAACTTCTTTGCTGAAGTGGTGCGTTTATTAGTCGGCAGGTTTTGCTTGACTCGAGTTGAATGAAAGTACCTAGGTTGAATGGTCCCAACTCCCAAGTTTTCCAGTAGTAGATTCTGTTACAGTTTTATTAACTACACTCTACACACTAAATTGATATCACAATATCACATACCATGAAATACTCGACAAAAAGTTGTAATCGGTAACACAAGTAATCTGCGTGGTTCTTGCGAGTACGGAATGTCACTATGTCGCTAACCCTAGTAACGGAGTATAGCATATCCATATCCTATTGCGTAACTGTTAGATTGAAAATGGAGTGCTCTTACAATGTAAAGAATGTCTGAGTAAAAAGTCTAGAAAATATTCCAATTTCATTACAGTTAAACAACCCTAATTTCATTTAGCTATATCACTATGGAGTAACTGTATACTTTCAATTTATCGGAGTCTTTCAGATATACATTTTAAATTATCTTCATTGAATTTTTTTGAATATCAATGTTTTGAAATCCCTAAGTTTTAAAGCTAAAAAAGAATATATTCTACTTGGATACCTTGTAACTTGTCATTTGGCATGACGTTACATGATACGTTTTATACTCAAAAAAGTGATAATGACGATATAGACGTGTATAAAATATAGGATACGAACGTGGAACCCAACTTGGTTTACTAAGACTTAAATATTATATGAACTATACAAAGAAGTACAGATAGATTTATATAGGTATGAGGGAGATTCGATAAGGTTTTGGGCTGATCTATTCTGAGTGAAGAATTTAGTTTTGCTGAGGAGAGTAAAATGTAGTGGTAGAAGTGCAATGTAGGGAAAGGAGATACTGGTTGTGACTTTGGACCCGGGATGAAAGCGGATAGAGAAAGAGAGAGAGCGGGTTAATGTACAAGTAAAAGTGTACGGGAAGGGAAAGCTGGCTTTTTCACGCCATCTCTCCAGGCAGCCGTTTGATTCCCACCTTGTTGTCGTGTTCCTCCTCTTTTTGGCTGAAAATTCTTCTCAAAGCTCTTTCTGTCTTGTCTTTTCCTTCTCGGTTGTTCTGTTTCTGGTTCTGGGTGGCTCGAGTCGACAAGTCTAGGAGGAAGTCTAGTGACTGCACAGAAAATTGCACATTTCCAGTTGCAGAGAAAGGAAGGATCAGAGTTTGTTTTGTTGGAGAGAGTCTGTTCTGTGTGGAAATGAACTAAAACTACAACACTCTTGTTCTGCGGTGAAAGAAAGAGCTCTCACTCAGCTCTGGCTGGCATTAACAGCACCAGAATCACCATCCAAAAGACCCGACCACGCTACTCGTCCCATAGATTTTTGATTTTCTTCCTTGTGTCTGAAATGTCTTGACTCCATTCAACTTCAATGCTCAAGTGGAAGAAAGAACTCTCTCTCTCTCCTTCTTTCTCAACTATATTCTCAACTATAAAAAATACTTGCCTTCTGACTTATTATCGTCGCCCTTTTCCCCATTTTTTCCATTCACTATCACAGTTACATCACAAGGGTCTTTTTTCCTTTTCTCCCTTCGACATTAAACATTAAACATCGACATTCAAAATTCAACATAATATCTTTTCCTCTTCTCAGTCTTTTTCTGGGTCATGTTTGTGTATTGCTTTGTCCTGCTATATATGTTGGACAGCCATTCGTGCATTGCACTATTCCCTTCTTTTCCACGACACAAACTACAGATCTACTACAGATGAGCAGATTTTGACCAACAAACCAAACCGTTTTCCTAAATTACAAGTACTCCCTATCTTACGGATATTTTATATTTTATATAGACAAACACATACGCTTTTACAAAATACTTTTGTGTTTTGGGTTTCTTACTGGTTGGCTCTTGGCTGGTAGCCCGTTGGCAATCTCTTGCTTTATGGCTCATGTCGTTGCTGTGTGTGGCTGTTCTTGTGGGTCTAACACATCTCCAGTATTACTGTATTAGTACCTTCAATACAATTTACATCCTACTTTCTCATAAACTCTATCTATAATATTAACTCAAATGCAAAAATAGGGCATTGTCGTAAAAATATGAAAAAATCTACTATCAAAATTAATGTCTGTAAAACACAGTAAAAATGTTAATACTAGTATTTCAAAAACATGAGTATAGAAATAGTAGGATCGTATCGTAGCGAAACATTTTACTTGTTTTCTACATATGTAGTGTGGTGAAGCATAGTCGTTGAAGTCCAATGCCATCCAAAAAATCAGGGTAGTCTCTGCTGCAGTTTTGACCATTTCATGTGGTTGAAAATTTTGGAACAGCACGTAATTCCTAAGGAGACATAAATGGCTAATATTTACATAATACTGATATAAATATTTTTTTGCATTATTAAAATAATTTTATTTGTTTGGTCACTAAGAGAAAGATAAAATAAGTTATAGATAAAAAATTATTTCCACAGTGGAGTTTCTTAACTCGTGTTGTTTATGATGCCATTGAATTAATTAGGTGGTTATTAGAATATTTTCCTGTCGCTATTTATTTGAATATTGCGGGTTGGAAACGTCAGTGCAGAAAACTGCTCCTTGTTATGTGCGATCTTTTAAAAAAGTTTTGTTGAAGTGCTTTTAAACTTTTATTTGAATTCTTAAAATAATTGAATTAGTGAAATTAAATTTGTGATGAATAAATCATTAATTGGAACATTGTTTTTTTGTTTTAGTGGTTGGATTTTGGAATGAACTGAAACTGAACGGCGTGAACTAAAATTGGATTGAAAATCAACGCAAGAAATGAGATTTGTAGAATTGGGACCGAGAGACAATTGATTGTGTTGTACAATGAGATAATATTTTGAGTGATAGTTGACAAAAGGATATTTCTTGAGGATGTGTGACGAAGAGCCTACTGCGGGAGGTGAAGAAGACCAGGGAGGCGGTGCCGTTCTCATCCGAATCCATGTTCCAGATCTCAACATCCACAAGTGCCTCCAGTTCTACAGACATGATCTGGTTTGGGATGTCAAGCAACAATGTTTGGCGTCGCTCCCCAAAGTAAGTCTTTTTTGTTTCCTTCAATATTTTACCCTCTGTGGACTTACCCGTGCGCTGCTGAAGCTATTTGTCATTTGTAAACAGTTCTTGAAATTGTATTGACTCCTCGAATCCAACCAATAGCTCCGAAATGCACACAACTGACAATATACTTACAAACCTAAGCAAAGTCAGTCGTCAACAACAGATCGGCTTTATCGCAGCATTGATTGTCTCTTTCCTCTTCTTTGTTTCATTTGCAACGCTATTCTTTCTTTGCCTAAGTCATCTAAGACTATATAACTTATTGTTACTATGTGTAATTCCATCAAAAAATATATTTTCTCCTGTACTTTTGGATTCATGCAAATACAATACAAAAATTATTCTAGACGAAGTGTTGTATCTATTAGTATAATAAGTAATAATTGTGCGTGCGCTTCCAAAAATGGTTTTTCTAATAGTGTGACTCACACACGCACAGATTTGTCTATTTTGAGAGCTACAAGGATTATAAAATTAAATTAGATTTAAAAAACCGTTGTTATAATTTAGCAAACTTTGCAATATTAATTCACACTAGTTGTTCTGCTGTATTTTATCAACCTTAATGAGCATCGTGTAGACTGAAAATGAAAATAATATATAAATCAACATACAAAAAGCTAGTGAGCAGGAAATTTTTACAATTTGCATATGTACAGTATTTAAAGAAGGATTGGAAACGTCTTTAAAGCACTCATCAGCTTCGAGACGCAATATCATGCTTATTTTTCAGCGCATTGAATTAATTTTTAATATACTAAGTGCGTATACATCCTATAAACGTACTGTAAAAAACTAATGAATAATATCCTTAAAGGCTAATGTATATCTGAATATAAGGGAAGGAAAATAGGCCGCCGTGTGTATTGTAGCAATAGAAGATAAGGATTAAGAAACACGTTTTTACTTTTTATTGTATAAGTAGTTAGGTACAAGACGCATATTCATTGCCCACAATACTAAGATTTTAGCTTTTATATGGCTGTAAAGAAATCTGAACTTGATTGTATGTACAATCAGGCACTAGAGTATAAAGCTAGCAGTTGTAGTGCAAAGAAACAGCTAGGCAGCAGGTAATTCAGTTTGTCTAATTTTCGCATTGTACTCTGAAGAGATTTTTATTGGAATATTGAGGGAGAAAAAAAGAATAGCGTGGCTTATTTGTCGTCGCATTGTGTCGAGAGGCCAGTGCGTGTTGCTGGCAGACATTCCAAACAGATCAATAGTTTATTCGCATTGAATGATTTAGAGTTGTTGCCTTTGCTGAATTTAGAGTCAGATTTAAAATTTTGTGAGTACATCGACTGTCGACGAAAAAATGCGTGTTGTTTTTTGTTGAGTATTAACCAGGAACACTAAAGATTATTCTTAGGATATGCACTCTGCATGCATACATAATCCATTGCTAATTCTTTCTTCGGGTGAGAAGTTTAGAACAGATCGTCGTACAACACCGTTATTTTATGCGATACTAAGTACACAGAGCTTGTTGAATTTCCAAGGAAGCTCAAGATTAGAAAAAGTCGAATGAAAACAACCTTTGCAACTATACGAACGAATGAATCAATATTAGTATCTAGTCAGTCTCAGACCTTATTTACTTTTCTACACACATACCTGCTATATGCATACATAAATACTTCTTACAATGCGTGCCCTTATAACTGAACTCGTAGGAATATTAAGCTCATTCGGAGAAAAGTCCTTTTTTAGATCTTGTTAGTGAATAATAGGTACATGGTACACAGAGTGAAATAACTTGACTGTGTGCAGTGTGTAGGTATGCCAATGTGTGTGACAATGCAAAAGAATGTATTTAGCACTCAACAACAACAGAATTCTCAACAATTCGTAGTAGTAGCGTTTTTATTGTACACAGCAGAGCTGCACAAGACATGATATCTAAATACATCACCAGAATCATCTCCACACAGACACAACACACAACCGTCTCAGTCTCCGTTTGCATCTTAACTACGCGTGTGTGTGTTGTGTCGTGTGTGTATAGCACCTTACACATGCACATTGCAAATACCTCCTTCAACCCAGCCAGAGTACCTATAATCTCAATCCAATGTCTGTAGTAGATTTGTCTTCCTGTGTGTTGGGTGACTCCGTGTATTGACTACGAAGGGTATTTATGTATTTTCCAACCAGTATTCCACGTCTTCGTCTTTTTCTTCCTTTTTCTTTTCAACAACTACAGCAATAGATCCCCATTTAGCTTCTTGTTGGTGACTTGACTCAAGTGAATGGTTTCCTTGTTGCAAAAGCCAGCTATATCCTTCATGTGGCTCTTAATAGCAGTCAGGACACAAATAAATGTGTTGTCTTTTCGGATAGAGCTTTCTACTATTTCTAATCCAGCTGATGTTAATTGAGACGTAAATGCATCTGAAGGCTGGATTCATTCATGATTAGTTGTTGTTTTTAAAACAGTTTAAGAAATCACATTCATTAGGAGAATGACTTCAGTTTCGTTGGAACTCAAATGCATCAAAGACAGAGACACTATGGAAATTCGATTTTGTTTAGGCAATACAAGATTGCAAACGGCTTGCAAGTTTGAATCACTCTCCGTCTGTACTAGGGTAGAGGTATATTTTATGCAAGTTTATTGCATCCACAAGATGTTTAAGATTTTATTTTAAATTTATTTATTCATGAACTAATTAATAATTATATCACATAGAAATTAATTGCTCTCGTTGCGAATCAAGGGACGCTCCATATAAATGGACGCAAAACTATTGACGGTGGCTATTAGCAAATTCTGATCTGTCTCTTTTATAATATTTAAATAATTACAAGCGGTTTTTGTGAATTTTGTGAGTGTGTTGAATTGTTTGAAATTGGATGGAAAATTAAGCAAGAGCTCATTCTGTTTTTTGTAGTGTGAAGTAAGAGTTGCTTTAGGGCTGTGGGCAGGTATTATTATTCTTTTAGGAAATAGATGAAGAAATAAGGGAGGTGAGTATTAGAGAATGTTAATGTAGGAGAGTGTGCAGTGACTGACTTGTCGTTGTCATGCTATCCTTGGTTATTGTTATAGTAAGTAGTTGTGGTGAGGTGTGGTAGTGGCACTGTCACGTATAAAGTTAACTTAAATCGTATATTGGAAGTTCGTTGTCTTTTCTTATGTCGACTCGTTGCTCGTTATTCGCTATATATGGTATTGTATAACACTGTAGCTCATGTACTAATACAACGTCTATTTTTCTCGTTTGGATTCTTTGAATTCATCACATTGCTTCCGGAGCTTATAATTGCATTGCATCTTCGTCTTCCTCTTTCATGTTGTGTATTGCAGTATTATGTTTATCGTAATCGTGTATCATTATCCTGCTCCATCATACAATGTAAATGAATATCGCGTCTCTATATAATTTGGTTGTGAATCTTTCCTTGATATAGTAATGGCAATGCAATATGTAGTAATAGCTTTGTCATTGTTATCCTCACATCCCTGAAAACAGTACACACGCAGGGAAATAAATGTATTATCATTATTATTATAAAAATATTATTATCTGTAGAGTTATGTTATGGTCTGTGAGGCGTAGCGGAGAAAAGTAGAATCTTTTAATTGTGACGTAACATTTAGGCAATTAGAAATGCATCTAAAATGGTTGTGCCACATAATGACATCGTGGTTTTCATTTAAAAACAAAAAGCAGATTCGAAACAAAAAGTGTGTTCAACTTGTTACTGGTATTGAACAACTAAGGAATTGCAAAGGCAAATACAGTCGGAAGAGATCTCTTCCGAAGAAATTATCAGGAAAAGGGGTGGGTGGAAATGGTGTGGGCTGGTGGTAACAATTCAAAGTAGACAGTTAATGCTACAGAAAAAGATTGAATCTACAAAGAGGTTTGTCTTTTAACTTTTACCAACTCATTCGCCGCACTGTTTTTTCTTAAGAAGCTACGAGGAAAATAGAAAAATAAGAGTTCTACTAATCTTCCGACGACGGAACGACGTATCTTTTACCTCTTTTAAAAAATAATGATCCTACTACCACGTACCAATAGTTTTCCCATTCAAACTCCTATATATACATATCTATATTTACACTTATTACGAGAAATTGCATAAAAAGCAATAAATTGTTTTTATATGTATGTGTTTCCCTACATGCCGTATGTGTACAAACATTATAATTAAATTGCATTATAATTTTATTGCACTTAAGCCCTGACTAGAGTCAATTTGACTCATATTTTTTTAACGCCCATAATATGACAATGAATATTTTCCGATCTTGAATCTCACGTGGGCGTACTTATGGAAAGTTTACTTAGGATAATGTGTAAATTGTACGAAGTAGGTGTTCAAGTAAAATTCCGACAATTTTAATTACATACCACGTTATAATTTACATAGTTACAGTTTTCTAAGTGCTTGATTTAAATAAAAAAAAGTTTGAAAAAAGGTTCTAGCTCAATAAAAATAAGTGTCGTTAATGTTCTTTTGTTTATTCGGTAATGAACTGATAGGTAGCATTAATTATTAAATTAATATCTTGTAAGGATGGTTATTAGTTATTATATACTCTTGTGTGTGGACAGTGTAGAATTTTATGCATTTGTCTTGCTGTAAATATGTAATGGTTGTTTGTTATAGTTAAATCTGATTGCAACGGAACTAGCCTTTTGTGAAAATGTTTTTAACTTCCTTCCGCATGTTTTAAATGTGTGCGGATGTGGAATGTAAATAGTAAATAGTGTGTAATTACATGCACAAATACTTAGCAGACAGCAACTACATGTGTCCGACTGAGTGTGCACAAGTAGAGCTATGGAAGCGGTGATAGCACATTTAGTATAACTTAAAAAGGGTTGACTAATGAATACTACTGTATTTGATAATAATAAAAATGGGGATGATGCACAATAATAACACGTATGCGGTAACAGTAACTTTTAGCTGTTTAGGAACAATTGATATGATTGTAAATCCTGACAACTTACCAAGCTCGCTATTACTACAATGACAGGATATGAACTTTTCATTTCTAAAGCTTGATACATAAATGGGAAAGTAACTGTAAATGTGAACTGATTTTGATACAGAAAAACTATGTTTTTATTACTTATAAACAAACAAACCTAGTAATACCTACCTGCAATGCGTATTCACCTGTTTCTATGTGCTCCATCACTTTGCACTCTGAGTAGCTACTTTTATTTGTTATAAAATAAAATGCATTTCATTTACTATTTTATACAATACAATTATAATAATACATGTGTATATTTACGCATGCAAATAAATAGTGTGCCAGGAGTCACGTCACAATTTTTCCCTGCTCATGTTCATTTATTATATCACTGATTATAAATGTCATGTATGATTAATTGCTGTTCCGTGATATGTTAAAGTTGTCAATTCTATCTCCCATGTCGTGTATATTGTTTGAGGAAATCACATGTTCAAATTTTTCACAACATTACCTAAGTTATAAAACAATTCTTTTACGCTCGTATTAAAAAGTAATTGTTTGTTTATGTTTATATTTTGCCAGAAAAATTTGTTAATGAAAAATATAAAAATGCATCATGATTCTTATTGATGATGATTTCATGTTTATTTGTATATTATATTACAATCTGTATGTATTTATAAATGCATAAAATATTTAGCTTTTTATAAAGCTATGCTATATAGTGTTGGTATGACAGCTTCCACGCAATAATGCTTCACATTAATTTGACTGCATTTCATTGATAGAAAGGAAGGAAGGAAGAAGGAAGGAATAAACACGTAAGAATTTGGAAGAATAGAATAAAATTATTGTAGTAATTACATGATGTGTGAAGGTATGAAGATGTACACGAATTATGATAAGATGGAGCACAATACAATGAAACTGTTTGAAGAGTGTGTGTCGTGGGTGCACGGTGCTTGAATTTGAGATGTGTTCATGTAAATGAGTATATTATTATGTAAAATTGTAAAGCCAGTTGATCCTTACATGCATTGACTCTCAGTTTCTCATACATACGGTCTGAATATTTGTTTGCTCAAAGAGATGTTGCAATTTATGCGTGTTAGGGGAAGGTCCGTTTGAAATCTTGTTTTTAGGACGAGTGGAAATAAGTTGAAGGAAGGAAAGAGTGTAAAGAGTGTAGACTGTGTAGTTGAAAGTGAAAGAGCAAATAGCAGAAATTCCATTAGTTAGTTGTGATGTTTGTGTGGCGTATGGGGATGGATGGTGTGTCTATGTTTCTTGTGTTTGTCAGGAAGGAAGGAGGACGGACGGACGGACATTAAGGTTCAAAGTTAAAGTATGTTGAAGGGAACCTTTGCAAAGACACGAGCAAGAGGCAAGAAAGACTCCATGCAGTTGAGTCTTTTCAATTGAACCCGAGGCTTTTTAACTACACTAAGAAAGAGTTGCCTGAGTCTGAGTTAACTAAAAACTAAACTACTCCCTAACTGGCTCGTGTTTCATTTAATCTTCCGTGTTTTCTTTTCTTTACATAATGATGCGTCTCTTAAACACATATCCTCCGTCCTCCCCATTAAGCTACACGCCGGGAGTATCGGGTGCTGTAATGTAGACGCATAAAATAAAAATAAAAATAAGCATAGCAAGCAATGTGTGCGTGGTTCGTTGCCTCTTTCTTCTTTTTAGTAGTCTCTACGTAGTCTCTCTGTGTTCTCTGTCAGAGGACTACCAGGATGCCTAGACACAAGAACATATTTATTGTTCTCGAGGCAATTTTTCAGCGCATTACAAACTTGCAATTAGTAAAACATTGTACAACACATAAAACTGCTCCACTATAGGAGTCCCACTATTCCAACGCTTAGTCTCTCGCTGGTTTTATAATATTCAAAAAATACTCATTCATGTATGCCTGGTGTGCTTTTAAATACTACATGTGGTCACTGATTTCCTGAACATGTATGTAGCTAGCTGTATGCATGGTGCTTTGTTTTTTAAGCAAGGCTCAATGTAATTGCATATTATGCTTTCTTAAATACATAAATTATAAATTCGTTAATACTCAACGTTGGAGTGTTTCATGTTTTTACTACAACATTTGTAGTTTCACCAAAAAATATTACGGACAAAAAATGAACTAGATTTTTTGCTAACTGTGTAGCTACATCACACGTTAATAGGCAATTAAAGGAAGCAAGCTAACCCAACGTTATAACTACCTATGCATTGTCTTTAGAATAAAAAAGATATGAAATGCAGTATTCTTGTAGTAATGAGGAGATTTTACCCATCCAATCATTAACATATTCAACAAATATTTTTTCTTGCTTGCGTGTTGAATGTTTACAGTTTGATTTATTATATATTAACAATAACTGGACGAGGAGTTATACACGATAAAAATTATACGCATGAAAAATGTTTTGGCTGTTTTTGTAACTTTTATATATACTCTACCTACTCAATATCTTTCTCTTCGTTTTCTATCAAAGTGTGCTGTGCTGATTATTTATTTATTTTTCTCTTTTTTACATTTTATTTGTATATTTTATAACAATATTACATGATCATTTTTATTTACTTTTTTATTTGTAAATTTTTGCTGGGATGGTTTTGGTTTTGGTGTTGGTGAACGTGTAATTTTTGGTTGACTTCTACTCGCACATCATTTCAAGATCACGCATTGGTTTGGGGTACGTAATCACGGATTTTTATTTTACTTTTTTTCTGGTTTTATTTTTGCAAATATTTTTTAGCATGCAAGCATATTATTATAATTTTACAACATCCTTTGAAAAATCGACAAAATATTCTCTAGTTTTTCCTTCGCTCTAATAATTGCGTACTAATCGTTAGCAAATGAAGTACAAAATTGCGTTTTAAATTTCTCAAAATTTTCTCACAGACACCTGTTTGGTATAGAATAGCATAACATGTATGTAGGAAAAATGAATAATTAGAGATAATATTTGTACATATCTTGTACAGTGGAATGCATAACTCTGATTGCACAATGTTATAGTTTCGCACAAATGCAGCTGCTCCTGAGGCATTAGCTTAAATGATGTTATCGAGCTTAGAGTGATAGTCGTTGGAAGAAGAAATCATTTGCAATCTTTTGGATAACGAGTCAAGGCAGAGAAGGAACGCAATGCACGGGTTTTATTTAGTGGCTGTGGAGTGCTACTAGTGACTGACTAAGTTTAAGTTGGGTAGTTGTTAATAAATGTAAGGATGAAGAGATGCGATTATCTTTTCACTGCGAAATTATGATACATAGATCTCTGGCGTAGTGTTGTACGTGCATGAGTGTATGTATATATTACTTTTGTGGTTGGGTTATATTATGCGGTATCCATTTGAAAGCCGTCGCTGTCTGACTACAGTTAAAGTCATTCATACGAAATGTAAGAAGACTCTGCATTCGAGTATTGATTATGTTGCATGCCTTGCGGCCTATTCTCCATTAGCGGCTCAAAGATGTCAAAATCCTTGCTTTTTCGTTAAACTTCGTTACGTTTCTTTATATACGACTGTCAATTTACATGGAAGCTACAGTCTTTAATGTATTACACTCGTAATGTAACACATTCAACTATAAATACTATAATTTATTTGTTTAATAATAGCTTATGTATAGGTAGTCATTTTTTGAGCGTGAAACTTGTTTAAAATTTTATATTAATGCAATATATACGTTTACATTTGTACAATTCTGAAATGTTTTTCAACAAATTACTAATAATAATAGGACGGGCCTTTAATTTTGGTGAACATCGTATTTGTCCTTGTATCTGCAGGTCTGTCGGCATGATAACTAAATAACCTATGAACCCAATTTGTTCTAACTTGGTAATAGCTCTCCAAGGGTCAAATGTGAGGCTAAGTTCAAATATGGGGTCAATCGGTCAGCTGCTTCATGACCTTTACCTTAATATCGCATTAGTAATCTAACATTATATATTAATATTGTGAAATATTTGTATTTATAATCCATTTTAATTATACTATCATATTTTCACACTTCACAATACAATAGTTAACAATAGTTAACTCGATAGCCATCACAAGATGGATTTTAATTCATTGAGCTCTAGGCAAGCTTTAGACACCACCGGCCAAAGTTTAATAAACCGAAAATACGATATCCCTTATATCCGTTTTGCAATGGTTTTTATTGATTTTATGTATTAAACAAAGTACCTGGCACTGGCACCATCTCAATCTCAACTGGGAATAAATGGCAAACATATGTATTATGCCTACACATACATACATAATATTATCTAAGCAAATACTGAAACGTATCTAAATTCATATCTTCTTATTGTTCTTCATTGTTAATTGTTTAGACTGACATGACAAAGAAATTCAAGTGAATTCGTTTGAATACTCATTTCATGTAGAATTCCCTATATAACTATAATACTCAGTGCATACTCATTGACAATTGCGAACGCACGTGAAGCAAATCCAATCGAATATTTCTATCAGACACTCCCAAGCCTCAGTCTATATAGGTTGTTTGACCATAGTCAAAATTTACTCTGCATATACTTTTAGCAACATACATGCTATTGTGTAACAAAGCAACATGACTGTAACACAATCTTGGCTAGATTTTGGCCACAGGTTTTTGACCATCAGATTTTATTGGCGAATGCCTATAGCTATATGTATAAAAATCTGTGTACATACAGATTGCTATCTATTTTTTAATTCCACCGCACCGTATTTGCATCCATAATATTAGTAAGTCCTGTACCTTGTATTTGTAATAATGTATGTAATACCTATGGTGTGTACATGCAAGGATAGAAAAACTAAATCTGTTTTGCAACGTGTAAAACTGTTTGACACACTAAAGTAGCTTAACTTATTTATTTATTTATTGCAACCGTCAAATTCCTAGAAAAGAGGTTGTTACATTGCTAGTGATGGATAAAGTAGTTTCACTGCATTGTATATTCGAAAAAATAATACAAAGAAATATGTCATTTTCGATTTCAGCCGTTTGTGTATGATTTTCATCTACAAAACGATTTTTCTGACTTTCTACGCCGTTTTTACTCCACAAAAAGAATTATATGTAGATACTAAATGACATTCCTTCGCAAAGTACTTGATATTATAAGTACTACACATTTCTTGGGATGTAAAGTAGCGTACTATTTCTGACAGAATGTTTTTCATCTGTGACATCCTGACATGGACTCATTTTTTGCATCTTCTTCAATTTTGATAAGTCTTCAAACTCACCAGAGAATTTCCAAGTTGTTATATAAAATATGAAAGATCATTATCAACGTATAGTGGATTGAGAAGTGCTACCTACATGTGTGCATTAACATTAAATGGCAATGGGCTTTATATAATATTACAATCTCTGGAGTATTGAAATAAAATTTTATACATTATTTGTTTCATTCCAGAATCATCTAGAACAGAAAATTTAATCAAACAAAGTGCTTTTCAAATGTAGTTGAATGTCACAGTCTTCGTACTTGTCTTGTTTCAAGGTGGAACTATAAGTCAGACTGGATGCATTGCTAGTACTACTTTACTTCTAACTACATTTCTAGCAATTCACTTTTTAACAAAATGCGATTTTCTTTTCAATAATATGTTTTAGGTTTCAACATTATATTCGGTTGGCTTTGTTCTGATGTATTCAAAGGTGAAAACAACTTTTGTTGCTGGTTAAAGAGAGAGAGTGAATGTGTTTTCTGATTGTGAGGTTATGCTTATGAAATGTTGTAGTTTGTAGTTGTAGCAATAATGCAAATATACAAGTCTCTCTTTATTTGGGCATGACACTCGATTCTAGTAACAACATAGACAGTGTTACACTCTAGTGTAGGTATCAACTCCGAATTTTCATGAACAAAGGGAAGAATAAGTTTGATATCACGCCTTTCTACTCGTGAGACGTGTCACCTTATTTAATGTCCTTTTAACATTTAACTAACCCAAGAACAAGTATTCAGTTTAATTAGAATGTCTGCTGCTGCTCCCTGCTTCATCTTTACATGATAAAAATAAGTGTTTTAAGATTTTTTGCTCCTTCCTGTTCTTGTTCGACATTGGAAGTCCCCTAAGTATATTTAATTCAGAAGTGAAATTGTTACTACTTATTTACATTTAATTTTGCAAGTTTTTTATGTGCAGATAGTTTTGTCATCGTTGTGTTAAGTTATATTTGAATGAAATGATGGCCACATTTTATTAAGCCGTGCTGTGTCATAACTATAATAGCCCTAGTCCTGTCCAAAACTCACACTTACACCTTAATTATGAAGAAACCAACTTTCGTGATTAAATTACAAGAATACGCTGTAAATTTTGATTCGAGGCAAATGCGTATACGACAGGGTTCCCTACCCTCAGGGTACCTTGTATTTACCCTATCCTGTAGGGTATAGGCTGTAGGTATGTACTATTTTTATATTTGCAACTGGGTAGGGTGGTGTAATTTTGAACATTGTACAAATAGAATATAAACTACATGACAAATGGGATTTTTGAACGGTTGCAGTTTTTTATAAGGAATTAAGTCGCTGTATTGACCTTTCTAATCCTTGCATTACGTAGTTGGCGTTTTCAAAATGGCAGAAATAGGTCAAAATGGGGTACAACTTTATGGGGGTAACGGGTACAATCAGGAAATTTTGCACCAGCTTTAGACACCTATTAGTTAAGACCACAATTAGAAACACCCACCCCCCTATTTGGTGGAAAATCCGAATAAAAAATCAAATTTTTTGTATTAATTTAATCGCGCTGACAACTCACAACGTTGAATCGCATTCCATTCTGATATCTATTCAGCACACACACAAAGGCAAATGACGTGCCCATAATATATTATATTTCACAGATACATTGTATAATGGAATAAAATACTGTATTATAATTGTTAGTAGCAATAGTTGTTAATTTTGTGTATAGTTTTTGAGTATAGGTAATTGTATGTTGCAGTGTATTATTATAATGGCATTGTCTTGTCAGACATTTTGCTGTGGGATATTTATTTATTTGTCACCTAGGAATGAATGTCCAAAACGAGAGGATGGATGGTTGAGTTTAGAATGAATGTTTGTAATGTAATGCTAATGGCTAATGGTAATTTGAGATGTACGAGAGATTGTCATGTAAGATTAGCCTATCTTTAGAAGACTTGGTTGGAAATAAGAGAGACGAGTTGATTACGTTCAAGAAAAGAACAGGATGAGTAGAAGCTTCTTTGGGCTGTTGGCGAAGAATGCGAATGTTGTAGAGAATGAATGGACACTCACCCAACAATACAACATCACCAGACACAGATGACACGAGACAATGTCCACACACAAAATGAATTTGTAAACTAAAAATGGAATGAGGCTTCTTCCTTTGGTTTTAGTTCGGTTCACAGATGAATTGACGTGACGTCAGTGCCATTTCATTTATTTCTTTCTCAGCTCTGACAGATTTCCTTCATCCTCAATCTCAACTTATCTTCGCCTTCACTCTGACTCTTTTCTCAATAAACACTCTACTAATAATCTCCACTCACTTATGTCACACCGGGTTCCTCGTTTTTCCCAATTGCAGACCAACAATGGGGAATGGTGGTCAACAAGAGGAATTTATGCTATTTACTATTTATGCTACCTATTTGAAAGTTTAAAACTTCTAAGGGCCAATTTAATTAAATTATGTTAATACCTACAATTGTTTTAGGAAGTTTTTCTGTTTTATTAATAATATAAGCAATTTTAAATTGGAGGCCAATTTCTTATTTTATTCCTGGGGGCAGATTCATTTTATTGCCGTAAATTAATAAAATTTTATAAGGGCGTATTACTCATTATAGATTTACTCTTTGGCGGATGAATGTTCTGAATAATAAATTCCGGATGTTTAAAAAACACTGGACCACATAGTTATTAGATGGTTTTTATTATGGGGGACCCTGTATCTTGAAATATTATCTGTACTGTCCATGGGCTTATAACGTTGAGCGCGTCTTTTGTTGGTTGTTATAATAGGTGCCTTCTTGAATCTTATGTATACATTGCAAATTTCATCTTTGTTGCCGCTTCTTGTCTCTTCTGTCTGCTGCTAACTGCTAAAGGAACGTGTATCAATACATGTGCAGTTAAGGGTGAGGGGGTACCCGACAGCATAACGAGTGGTCCCAATTATAATGGGGGATGGGAAGGTCAGCGGTCATTTTGTGGTGCTAAATAGCAAATATACATGGCTAATATTTTGGATCAATTGCAAGTAATTTCACTTTATAAGATTCTACAGAACATTAAATTCTATGGTTTATGTATCCAGACGATTGCCATGAGAAAATTAGAATTTAATCTATAATTAAATCTTTCTTTTCTTAAAATTTAATAAAGAAGAATACTTAAACTAACCAACCTAAGTAGATAACCGTATAGAAATGGATCAATATAAAACTGGGTAATAGTTGAAAATTGAAATCACTGCTGATAATTCTTTATTTAAACGAAATCATTTATTGCACTGTCAGAAATTACATTTGATTATGATTTCCATAATACGATGTACTTATAATGTAATGATATCATGATGCTTTTCTGTAACAATAGCATTATATAATTATAGGGATCTGCAGGGGCTCTCAATTTAACAACCATAGTCACCATAGGGGGAGCGGGTGGAACATTAACAATATTTTGGTTGCGTATTATGTGCACGATCCCTAATGTAAATAGAAATTTAATATGATATGGCTAATGGGAAAAAGAAGAAGACGCGGAGGGAGAATATAGAATTTGTTACTTCACAGAGCATTTATAGCAGTGGCAATCTTTGAAAAGTAATAAGTAATACAGAGTGCAAAGAAGTTGTACATAATAGAGATATAAATACAGTATTATATAGCGTGGACTATTAGTGATGTGTTTTAGTGTCGTATTAGAGAATTAGTCCTGGTGTATTGCTCTTGCTCACAATTTCCATTCAGCATGCCGCAAACAAAGGGAGGAGATAACGAGAGAGTCTCTCGTCGACTGAGTCACTGAGTCAGTTTAGTCAAAGCAAAAGGAATATTAGAATTAGAGGGACTGCGTGCTCAAAAGGAAATAAGTAAAGGTGCTGTTTGTGCTTTTGAACGTATTGCACTACTACACCACACATTCAGAAACAGCAATTCAGAAACAGCACATTCACAAGTACAAAGTACAAGGAATAAAACGTTGAAACGGCTAGGACGACTACGACATGGGGAATGAAGAAGAGAGTGGATGTATGGATGGAAAAGGATGATTGTGATTGCTGTGTGTGTAATATGGCTAATGTGTAGTTAGTAATTGTAATGTAAGTTGCCAATTGCATTATTATTGCCTCCTATCACTAACTCATCTTTCCTCTATCCGAGTTCTTCCCATATGACAATCCATTCATATGTAGCCTATAATAATATTATAGTTATGAGAGCCTGAGAGATTTGTACATGATGTATATAGAACGAATGAGATATGTGATTATTGTGAAGGAAATTGTTTGTGTGTGTTGAAAGTAAGTTTAAGTACAATGGCATATAAAAGCTTAAAGCTCCACACATTATCGCATGAAAGAAGGCGAGGTGAGCCGGCTGTTAGTGTTAACGGCCATTTAGGAATGAGTGAGTTTAATTAAACGTGCAATTACACAAAATTATTTATATCCCGCTCATTCGTCCTATTATTACCAACTACAACTACAACCTATATCTTAGTGCACCCTGCACCGTGTGTTTACATGTATTTATCTATTTCATTGTACTCCTCGTACTATATAGTAATCAGCCATACCTCTCCACCTAATCCAATTTAATCTCTTCACAATTTATTGCAGGTATGACACAGGTTTTTATATTTATCTCCCAATGTACTTCACTTATAGACGATAGACTATGTACGTACATTGACATTGCGATTGCAGCGATGAAATATTATTGCAATTATTGTGTTTGCCTGTGCATCTCTCTCTCAGGTCTCTATAGTCTCTCCCCATGTTCTATTCCACTTTACACATTCCTTCTTCCCTTCATGTGCACAGTGCACCTATCATCATCATCATCATTTAGCACAGCTCTTCTATCTATTCATAACTAGGAAAGTTTTTAGTCACTCGTAAACTTAATTGTATGCTTCGTTGATATTGTCATTTCATTACTATATCCCATTTCGTTCCTTGTGGTCGTGTGTCCGTCCAACAAAACCACTCCAATACTGTATACGCGTTACGTTACTTGCAGATACTTCCCCAGAGAGTTGTGTGCATTTTTTGTAGGTATGTACAAATAAGTGTAGAGTGTACTACTATGTACAGCTTAATATATTATGAGAGCTCTGGGATGACTTTTCTGTGAATTAATGTAATATATGCCTATAATTTATTATTAACATATAATTAGTGCGATTGTTTGTTGTAGGATAAAGTTGGACTAATCGTTGAAAGCGAGATTTTCGTCTTAGATCCATGTCGTTCACAATACTCAACTCAGACTTTTCTAAGACTATTTCTTAGCTACTATATGTATCCGAATGCAGAAGTATGCACATGTCGGCCTGTGAGACAAGATAAAAAAATTGTTATTATATGTTATTTATTGTTACTGTATACAAAGTAGCATTGTGATCAGTAGTAGTAGTATCTGTATCTTCTGTATCTGAAATTGTTAAAAGAAAAAGGATTTCTATAATAAACGTGCAGTGTACATGGTGTACGTAATGCACGTATTAAAAGCTTGTGAGTCTCAAGTCAGGAAATTGCAACGAAGCTATTTCTTCAGTGTTTACTTATTATTACTGTGCTCATAAAAAGAGAAGTAAAAGGACTGGTGGAGGTGTAGTGATATAAAGTGATAACCTAAATTGCTTATTAGTAACTAGACTACTTACTTTAGCCATTTGGCTTTTAGTGCTAGTGGTGTAGCTAATGCGTAGGAATTGGTCAACAGACGAGTGATACTGTGGAAATAATCTGTGAACATACATTTTGTACATCGTTAGTTTATCTTCTTTCTTGTGTATGTTGTGTTCTCCTGTTCTCTATAGGTACATCTCTCTATCTCTATCTCTCTCCCTGTTAGAATTTCCACACTTACACGCCAAATGACAAAGGAATGCTTAGGTACACGTGTATCTATAAAGAAATACAATAATAATAAAAAGTAAAGAGTATAGGCAATGTGGCAAACGCTCGTCAAAGCCACATTGGAGTGTAGGTATAAATAAAGATGTTATTATACTCATTGTACCGTATTTAGTGTCCATGTCCATTACTGTTTCTTCGCCAACAATTACTATTATTGGGCTTGCTCACTTGCTAATAATTTATTATTTTAATAGCAGGCAGCGTTATGTTATTATTAATGCTAGTAGCTTTTAGTAGCTTCTAATCCGTAGGATTTAAAACTATGAGAGACTGCCTTGTTCAGTTCAGCTCGAGTGCGCACTTTGCAATTGCTTTGTCTTGAGTCGAGTCAAAAGATTAGCAAATGAAATAAAATTGTAATAAAAGCAAAAGTGAAATTGAATCCAGTTAAAGTTAAAGTTAAAGGATGACTTTCATTTTTGCAAAACGTATGCACATGACTGATCCGCTGTTGCAAAGAAGAATCCGACGCATCTCAATTATTATAACGTGCTAATTCGACTCCCATTATACTTATTACACAGCAACTCACAATCAGTCAGTGTATGAATAGACGATTTCTAGTGCATGCACTGGAAGAAAATTATCAAATCGTTAGATCACACGTGTGTGTTGAAAGTATACACTTAACTCTACTATTTGCTGTTTTATTATCTTGTTTCTCTTTATAAAGTATGCTCTACGTCGTTTTGATCTTTTGATGTAGAACTGCTCTTTTTTCCTAAAAATGGGTGTGGTGCATGCATGGGCTTCGTCGTACGTAACACTCAAACTCAAGCTCAATTGTTGAGAATATTTGAACGGAGATTCCTTGAGGATGATTGAATCTTGACAGAGAAATTAGTTGCCGTAAAGCGCGTTTGTTATGTAAGATGCGTTTGGTATAATTTTGGATGATAATTTGTGTTTGTAGTAATTTTGTTTTTTGGAGTATTATAGGAAGGGTGACCTTATTTGAGAAGGATAATTGTGTATGTACATGTAGTAAGGAGTGTGGATAGTGTGGAAGTACAAACAGTTGTTGTTGGGCTGTGTAATTGTTGTCTCATTCTCAGTTCTTCCCTTCCCATTCTCTTCGATTTGTTTGAGATTTTTTACTCGCCAGTAGTTTTGGAGAGTTTGAATGAGCTCGTTGACTTTGCCTTTTTCTTTTTCTTCGCTGAGTCTTGTTGTGAGTACAGTAGAGCGAGTGTACAGTGTTTTCAGTCTGAGTTGGTCCATGTCCACTGTTATGTTGCAAATTGTCTGTTTTTTATGATGTGCTAGCCATGCTGTTCTTCATTTTCCAGTTAGAGTTATAGCCATTAGCGGTCTCATGCTTCACTGCTCATATATGGAAATAATCATTATGAGAACGAGCAGGGCAAGTTCTGCCTCATGGCATCTTACTTTACTTTACTTTACTTATAAATGTAACACAAAATACAACTTTTCTCTTCGAGTCACTTCATTCTATCTCCAAAAACACAATCAGTCTCTTTTTCTCTTTTCTGCTCCAGTCTCCCGAATCTAAGTCTCCCAGCCTCCCTCGCACTGCCTCGTCCACTCTCCCTAAACACTCAAACACTAAAACAACTTCTGTCTCTCTCTGTGCTCCCATTTCTTCTATCCCATTCTTTTTCTGTGTAAAATACAGATTAGTCCAGATTACGACAATAAATACAATACGCAATATTATGTATGTACATAACACACATAAAAACTTATATCAATTATATGCAATGTGATGGTGGTGAGGAAGTTATAGAAAAACATAGCATTTTGTATACGTGTTTATATTTTATATGTACTAGTTATGTAATGTGTAAAGAAGTCTCATAATAAAACCTACGCATACAAATGCAGCGCAGACTTTCCATTACACAACACTAAAGAGACTAAAGACAATGGATGTGGCTACTAGAGGCGCAAAGGGAAAGACTTGGCTGGACTGGAATGTGCTTGTCTCAGTATCTTCATTAAACCACCATCGTTCGCACAGACCATCTTTGGAATATCGTCTTTCTCGTCTGTACTCACTGTATGGAATATGGCGGTGGGGTGGGCACGGGACACATTTTCACTACCCCACCCAATCTCAACTATTTTATATGACCTCCTCAATCCCAACCCCCATCGGCTCAACTACACAAACATATTCTTGTATAATAATATATAGTTAACCCTGTTATTTTATTTTATATAGCCATTCTGTAACCCGTCATAATTTTTGCTTTGCTCAGACCTAGTTACTAATAAAGCTACGAGATTAAATCATATTCGGAACTTTCACACTTAATTATATGTATGCAGGTATGTATTATACTGAAAATAGTTATGCATTTTGATTGGAAAAAGAAACACGCGTCATTACTTGCAATTTAAAGAGATAATGGTTTACCTCCTTTATTCACTTTTGTTCCAAACACTTCTACCTAATTCTTGAAATGTCCAGCTAGTGGTTATCTTTAGTATCAATAGGATATGCTTACAATATAGTTAAATCATATTAGGTATGTATTTGTAATTAGGAAATAAAAAAGAGTCGTTTCGCTGGTCCTTGTCTTTTTCTTCGCTTTTTTAAACTGACGTTGGTTCTTTGTTCATTGGTTCCTTCTCATTGCCACAGTTGCAAGAAAAACTGCTGATAATGCTCAAACTTGTCCAGTTAATAATATTCTACAGTTTTTGATGTTGTATTATCGTTTGTCTTAATATTAGACAACTGATGTTTCTAAACTTACGTCTTATTTATTTAATTTGTTAATCGGTAAACCTGTGATAACAATTAACGATTTGTTATTAATTGTCGAATTTATATTTGTTTTTGCAGGAGTTAAAAGAGAGTTTTAACTACGGATTGTTTGCTCCACCGTGCAATGGAAAAGCTGGAAAGTTCTTGGACGAAGAACGGCCCCTCACCGACTACCCCTTTAGTGGGCCTGTAGGATACCTGGAGGTAAATTAATAATACATAATAAAATATAATAAATGACTATGTAAAACCGATAATTAATTAATACACTTTAATACTGTAGAAAAAACGTAATCACTTTTTAGTTTTTACACTGAACACGTTGATTTCCTTGTGAAATTTTGTGCATTTGTTTTTTAAAGTAAAATACACAGCTATGGTATCAATTGTTTATTATTTTCGTGCTGTCAGCTAATGTGGCAAGTGGCAATAAGTAGTTATGTAATAGAATAATATTTTCTTCCACTCAGTAGCAATTAGCATAGAAATGAAGCCTGTTTATTTGAACTTTTCTGTATTGTTTTAACTGTGAACACCATATTATGTTTATGAAATGGAAGATGGTGAGAAAGTTGGTGGAACTGATGTGGCTAAATTGAAACGGGGTCATTTCATAGTTTTTTTTTAAATTCCCGTAAACTTTTTTCACTGAGTTACTAGCAATTAGATGCTGTTTTGATTGTAGGAAATAATTATATGAAGCAGTTAAGTTGGTTGCGTTATTTTTGCAGGATATTCGTTCCGCTTATCAAAAAGAGCATTAATTCATGATGTAATATAATAATGAGCCTTTTGGTCATTGAATCTCTCTGTAATATTTATTGCAAGCACTAAAACACTCATCTCTCTTCTTTCTTTTCTTATTACATGTATACTTTCGTTTTCTAAAGTCGCACTTGCAATATAAAAGCTCAAATTCCCCATAAAATTCAACGAGAGATAGAACAAACGAGTGTGAAAGAAAAATGAATCTGAAAAATATATTGTGCCTGTAATACGTGTGTTAAATTGTGATTATTGTTGTAAGAATTGTGTAAACATATCCGAATAAAAATGGAATAAATTGCATGTTTTTTTTCATTTCAGTTACGATACAAGAGACGTCTTTACAAAGGAATTAACGTTGAGGAAAAACATTTAAAATCTCTGCACACAAAGTCAAATCTTCGTCGTTTTCTCGACTATGTTTCCTCTGGACACTGTGAGAAAATCACGAAAATGTGCAACAAAGGTCTTGATCCTAATTTTCACTGTGCGGAAACCGGAGGTATTTAATTTTGTCGTTGTAGTCGTAGTGTATTGCACGATATTATGTAAATAATGAATGGAAGTGTGAGTGTGAATATGATTGTTGTTGTGGCTGTGTAGAAACCCCGTTATCCATGGCCGCTCTGATGAAAAAACCATCCAAGTTGCTGATGGCACTTGTGAATGGAGGAGCTCTGCTCGACTATCGCACAAAGGACGGAGCAACAGCAATGCATAGGGCGGTTGAAGCCAAGAGTTTGGAAGCTGTCAAAACAATGTTGGACTTGGGAGGATCTCCCAACTACCGGGACACCAAAGGGCTCACACCCTTATACCTCAGTGTGGCTACAAACGCTGATCCTACGCTTTGCGAGGCACTTCTTCATGACCACGCTTTCATTGGAGCACAGGACATGCAAGGCTGGCATGAAACGCATCAGGTACTTATTTTCCATTCAAAATATTTTCCTTCATAGACACTTATTCGTATTTATCCTACAGTCTAGTTTTTAAATGATCCTTTAGAGTGTGTACCATTTCGAAAATATTATTTAAAAAGTTTATTGTTGAAACAAGGAGATGTTTGAAGTATTTAAGGTAACAAACTCTTTAGAAGGGTCATTTATTTAAAAAATAGGCTGTAGGCAAACGATCTCCTACGAAACACTTTCCATTCATACAAAATGTAATTTTACATAAGTAAACAAAGTACTAAAATATGCCATTAGCACGCACACGCTCAAAAATTACGTTATTTAATTTGATTACTAGACAATTACCATACATGAATTACAACCTGTATGCTGTAATGCAGTGGTTAAGAAATATTTTAAAAGTCTTTCAAGTCAAAAGGAAATTTTACTTTTCCTTTTCACGACACAATTTGCACCAATTTCAATCATTTAGTCACCATTTAACTTAATTAGTTTCATTTAGACATTCAGAAAGAGCTATTGATTACACAGTGTGCTATTCTCATTGTGGTGTAGTTTGTGGACACAAATTTGAAGGATTTCATGACGCATTTACATTAGGTACATTACTAGCTACTTTAATTTCCATATTGAAATAGATCAAAGGCTTATATTATACTATTGATCTATACCTACGAGACATGTACCTCTGTGCCACTTGTTTAGCCACAAATGGTACATAAATCTATTGACCAAACATGGTTTGAAACATAACAAAGCGGAAGTAATGTGAAAAGCATTCATAAAACTATCTTTATATAAAGAAAACTAGAATTTGCTAACTTTTTAGCTCTGATAGTTTGATGTGGTTTCAAGCATTTGGAAAGTGGCTTTAGTAATATTGCATTATCACATGTTTGAAAAGTGTGATTGTAGTGTGTTTTACAGGATATTTTGGTCTGACCAATGTGATTGTTTTTGTCATAATATTATTTGTATTCTTAGCACATCATTTGCAGTATTTGGGTAAACAAACAACATCTGGCTAGTGTAAAAATGTCCACGGCGTGTTTATAGTCTCATGATGCTCAACGAGTTTTCAATGTCCACATAAAAATTCAGACCGTAGATGGTTGTTGTAGAAAAACAGATCGATAATTCAAATGTAAATAAGCAGACGTTGAGTTTTCATTTGAAGGGATTAGGGAATGCTTACATCTTAGTAGTTTTTGTATAGCCGTTGAAAAGTCTTATGTTTATCGCTCCATTGCTAATTATCCATATATTTATGATAATGATTTGGTTGTTTACCATAAAATTTCTGTGAATTGGTTGTTGACGCTTGCTTGTGGAAAATTGCATGGAATTGATTGTAGCAAGATAGCCAAATAGTTAGCTGTGAGATTACAAATGCTACTTAAACAACAACTACATTACATACGACTACAACTTTAGTGATTTGGTCTTTTGGGTCTTCTTGTTTTAAGCATCTACTTTTATTGTGTACAATAATGCAATGACGTTTGTGTGAATGTTGGTTGAACATGATGATGACGATTATAATATTATTATATGTGTTAATACACGAAATATGATATTGTGTCTCCTGTATTCAGTGTCTTGTGTAACTGCGCAGTTTTTCACGAAAGTTTTAAATTGCAAATGTCTGGGTAGTCTTATACTGTCACGAATCATTGACGTTGTAAACATGTAATTTAAGATGTCCATTATCAAGTTACACTTTTAGAGCTTCGTTATTGTGTGCAAATGCCTTCGCTAGTGTACTTTCAGAATTTGCCAAGTATCTAGAATAATACTAACACTAGTAGTGTTGGGCTCAGGGATACACTACGAAAGATTCCCTTCAAATACAGGGACAAATGCCAGTGGCATTGATTTTTGTCGCAGTTTCCAACATTTTACTCCGATTCAACATTTTATGGTGTACAATTTCCTTAGCTCTACCTCAGTTGCCTAGATTTTCAAAGAAAAACTTGTCGCCAGATTAGCATCTCTATTTCATCCCTGTATAATGCTATAATCCCTTTGGATTGCACTCAACAAATAACTCCTACTGCGATTTCTTTGCAGCCTCGTATCAGTTTCTCTCTATTTCTCTTCGTAAAAATTAAGTGGAATTGTGACAAAGATTTATTCCTTGTCCATATTTCTCACTCTTCTTCGTAGATCTTGTGTATAATAATGATGACTGTGTTATATAATACGATAGCATGGCATTAAGTTGTATGCATGGTTGTGGCCTCGACCAATTCACTCCCTCAACTAAGAGACAGGTCCATTTTGTAATTTTTGTAGAAGCAAAAATAAAAGTGGACGTTGAGAATGAGAGTTATTGTTGTTGACAATCTTAGAGCAGATTTTAACTCACTCACTCACTCGCCGATCACACAAACCCATTTTTCTTGTCTTTCTCTTTGTATGGATTGATCTGACTCAATCATAGTCTTCGTTGATGTTGTCTTTCTGCGGCAAAACCAACTGTTGACAATTTATTCGTATTGAAAGATTTTTTTGACGATGTGCTGACAGAATGTTTACTCTCAAATTTTTTTACTGTAAACTATTCGTATAGATATCATCTTTGCATAAAAGTCTGTTAAATAAACGAACTCAACTATTTATGTATTTTTTGTACATTAACAATTCATCGGCTTAGAGTTCAGTTCTCGTAAGCTTTAAAGCTTCTTTTTTTTGTCCTTTTCAATTCTTCTTCATCAGTCGTAGTTCTGACGGCACAATCTCCTACTTTTACTACAAAGTCTTACATGTACAATACATAATGCAAATCCCTACACATACACATTCAGCATTCCGAATGTCATTATCTTCTCTGAATGACAAGAGTGAGTCAAAGAAAATAATGACAAGCATCTTTTTTCATCGCTGCGTGGTTCAGTTTTCTCAATTTTTATTTTCGCCCTTTTTTGTCTTAAATACATGTACTCCGGATTGATCTGGAACTTATAGATACTTACATTTAGTCCTAGTTCCTAGTCCTATAAAAAAAACCTTTCATCTTCAGAGGACTTTTGTAGCTTCTTACTTAAGAAGATCAAACTTCGTCGTTCTGCGAATTCAATTAAATATAACTCTATTGGTTGCTTCGATACAGAATCATCAAAGGCAACATAGAAATAATATTGTACGAATTGAGAAATTTTCAGTATTTATGTATTCCTTCGTATCTCTGCATGGTTGATTACATGTATCCCAGGAACTTCTAACAACTATTGACATGAATGCCCATTCCTGCATACGTAATAGCTAGTAGCCTATATACACCCACCCTTAGCAACCTTCCTTGTGTTGGGGAATATTAAACAGTATTATCGTAATAATACATCATGTAATTACCCTAATGATATGTGTATAACTAAACTACTACTGCAGACAACTACTTGAAAATATTTAATGTGTGTAAAACACAGAAGTTAAAGCAAATACTTTGTCGTTGCTTCCTCTGATTACTATTCCCTCTTCCTATTCCTGCACAAGATAGTTGTTGCGTGTAATTCCGTGATAGGAAATCGGATTCCGGGAGTATTTCATGTTAAGCAGGATGAGTGGGTGTTACGGACAAAGCTTTGCTAATCATACCGTCTTTACTCACGTTAACTTAAATTATAATCCCTATGCTATATTTCATGCCTTACTTTATACTACCTTAGGGCCTTAATATATTATACTGGTAATTACACAATCCAACTAACTTAATCTGAACACACAATTTAGTAGAATTTCATTATAATAAAATCTCAACGCATGTGATACATTTTTCACCTTAAACCACATATACACTAGCGTATTTATTATTTCTATAAAAAACCGAATCTTGTTAAGAATGCTCATGCTACTGCATTGCTAACAACCACCTCACACAACGCATAGCCTGACTCTTACGCAAACAAAAAAATATATAAACGATACTACACCATTTAATTGAATGTTATGTTGTTGCTTTTATTTGAAAGGTATAATTTGCGTATAAAAATGGGCTAAAGACTTGCGTTTAGTTGTATTGCTGACGAGTTAAGTGTGAATGAAAGGAAAGAAGGATGGTTAAAGTTTTTTGCGTTCTTGGATTGTTACAAAGGATGTGTATATGAGTGATTGGAGTGTGTGTGTCGCATAGTGGTAGGTATACAGTAAGATGGGATGAGGTTATAGCAGGACGGTTGATTGTAGACAACATATAAAAGGGAAGAGACAGTAAGTCGTCTTTTGGCCGGATTGTGTTGTTTGACGTTTGTGTAAGATAGCCAGGGAAGAGCTGTTCATTGAATTTGCAGCAACCACCGCACCGCATTGCCACTACAGGAGGACAATGACTCTGAGTCGTTGTTCGACACACAGAACACGCTAACTATACACTAACTAGCCTTCTTCCATGGCTCAACACTCTGAAACACTGTCTTTAGTTAATGTTACAGACAAAAAGGGTAAAACACTAAACTTGAAAAGCTGGTGGTGTGGTGGACGACTGTTATTATTAAATACACACAAACACAACACTATACTCCTAGTCAGAAGAAGCTTTAGTTTAAAATGATGGTTACATAATGGTAGAATAGATATTGACTATAGCTGAGACTGAGACTGTGAGTGGGACAGAGATAAATGTGTTGTATACATTAAAGCGGGTGTGTAGGTATGGTGGATGTTTGTATGTATGTGGATGTACTGTTGTTGCGTTGTGGACTGACAACTAATAATGTAAAATAATAATGTAAAATAACTGGCTGGTTACGTTGATGTTGCTGTTGCAGTGTACAGTTGGATTTGTCGTGTACAGGTAGTTGCAGTTCTAGTGCATTTCGCATTGTTGCATATTGCTCACGTAACCAGTAACCTCTATATAGGTAGTACTTACTTGAATGCTATCACACTCATAGATTATCATATTTCTAGGTGTGTTGAATGAAGCTATATCATTATATTTGTGTATAAGCATTGTGTGAGTGTGGTTTGGTTGTATATTTACTCATAGTAAAGTAGTGTGTTGTGTAGTGGGACTTGGTCTAGGACCTGTTCTGTCTAACTTGCTTATTACTGCTATTTATTCTTGTATGACTATTTTTTTAGCAGATGAGGATAGTGCAATGCAATGCGGTAAAATGATATCCTTTGTTATGCCTTGTACTTCACAGCTATACACACAACACAACACAGCTAGAATAAAAAGTGAAAAATGTAGTATTGATTATAAACCGGATGGATTAGTTGGTGGATTTGCATATTATTGGAATCAAAGTGACCAGGTGTTTCTACTGATGCATGTGTTTGTGTCTTGTGTTGTGTTGTGCTCTGTGCGGGTGCAGTCATTTCATTGTCAGTCCAGTCCCATGGAATATGGCCTGGTATGCAAACATCAAACATGTGAGATACATACGAAGCAAAGCAACGAAAGAGCGAACCACTTTATGAGTGTGAACTTGACCTGTGCTCTCCTGTCTTCTTGTTGATGATAATTAACTGACATTATACAACACCACTTCACTCTGTGTATTTATCCTTTGTGTACAGCTATTAGGTGTATAGCTCACTCAAACACCACACTTGCTCACTCACTATTACCCAACATTGTTAAATTACCACCGTCATTGCCGTCTTCAAATGCGTACATAAGCTCTACTCAATAAATCCCACTTTTCCTCTTCAGTCGCTTATTATTTAATAATCCTCAACTGTGTTGTAGTAGTAGTAGTGTGTAATAGCGCCAGTTTTTTACACAGACGCATTTTACGTGTTTAAGTCACAGGCGGCTATATTTTTACTTTTAATTGCATTTTTATTGAGCTACGCGAGTTTGATAGAACAAAGTGCTGTTTCCTATACAACTCTGCTACTGCAATTATTGCCTACTGCGTTAAAAGAGGAAGAGCGACGGTTTTCTTGTTGTGTTTAGCTATTAGTTGAGTACAGGTTAAACAGAGCTCAATTGCGGTGTGTTTAGAGTTGTTGGTATGCGGAAGGAAAATGTGTTTATCATTTCATTAGAGAGACAGAGACACTAAACAATAACATTATTAACTAACCACCTTCCGTCACCGTCACACTGTCTCAAGTCACAGCAGCAGCGTTTCACTGATTTCTATCAGCCCAATCGAATACGACCACTCCGTACGAACAACTGTGACTTCCTCCTCCTTGAGAGACCTTTCCTCTCCTGCAGTGCCAATATTATTGTTATTATTGGGCAAATAATAAAATATATTTATGGCGCTACCTACCTAATATTAAGTATCTGTATTATGAAGAAGAAGACTATGCGCCTGGAGTTGGTTTCGGAGTATAGCGATGAGACAGTATAATAAGTAGCTGGCTGCGAATATGAGATGGTATCGTTAATAGATTGTTGTCTAACAATAAAGTGCTATTAAGTGTGTATCCCAACAATGCAAACTGCAAAAAGGCAATGGTCAGTCGGGGCTTGGGGTCGGCGTTCCTTTTGTGCATCCTTTTTCATTTTTACGTCCTACCAACAACCAACCCATCCTCCAACAATCTCTGTCCACATCTACTTTATACAATTACAATGCATTCAGCTCAGCGCTGCTTTATTATAAAAACTCATTACTTTGCATATATCCACAGTCGGACCTAAAACTATGTATTAGACATACGCACTTTATTTGCAAGCTATATTCTAGCACTGCAATAAGATTTATAATGAAATACTAATAGTAATATGTAGTCAGACGGCAAAGTCAACGTACCAAAAACCTTAACTAACTAAACTACCTAATAGGCTCACTAGTGCACTTTTCTCGTGTCTTACGTCAAATTTCTCAAAGGAGATTCAAAGGAGTCTTTGAAATAGCACTTACGTAAATATATACGACTAAAAAGGGTTTAGCACAACATCCTGTTTTCTAAATTGCTCTTTATTGATTGCAAAGGTGACTCATCGGCTTTGATTAAAATTTATGCGTCTAGACTAAACCATAGGCTCAAAGCTTTCAATAATGCATTTATTGTGTAAATATACACTTTCAACAATTACCAACAAAATCCTTGTTACAAAATTAGTTTCAAGATGCATTTAAAGATTGTTCACTCTTTCTGTGTGGGTTATTTCAAATTTATCTTTTGTGCGCTGACCTGCAATATTTTGTAGATAGTGCTACAATTAAATTATATGGAATTATTCATTAGAAGTTACAACAATCGTTGACTCGAATAATTATAGGAGTTTCTCTTTATTGCATGTGAACAGAGTAATAGGAAATGAAAATAATCGTAGGTACATACAGCAATAATGGTAACATGTATGAAAGGGTTTTAGTTAAAATAATGTGAGTGTTGCTGCTGTATGAGTAGTCTTCTACTTTGTTGATGTTCATTACAATTTAGCTGAGTACCTACTACTAAAAGTAGTTGCTTAAAACATAATTTGGAGGTCAAGGTGAGCTGCCAACACTTTCATCCCTCATCATCTACTGGTAATATTAGTCCCAGTCTGAAAAAACTAACTCGTTTATGAATTGTGCGTTAATTACTACGTAGTCGTTCAATGGTGGTAGCAGTTTAGGCAAGGAAAAGCAATTCTATTACATCTTAATATTATTATGAGTTGCAAAGGTGAATGCCAAAAAATTACTGCAACTAAAAGGCACTGCAAATAAATTCTCTGATGATGACTACATTTATTACAGCAACGTTTATTTATTACTTCAAATTCATCCATTAGAATTCTAATCGTTAGTATGAAGAAGGAAAAGCGCAAAGGAAAATTAACTTTTAAGTTATTGCTTGTACCCACACACATTATTTCTTTCGTATGAATTGTATGCGAATTTCTTCCGACATATATGACAGCTAATATCATCGTTGTTCAGTCTGCAGAGAGTTTAGTTGACGAAAACATTTATTATGTATAATATATTCGATTTTTAGTGACGTAGGTAGGTAGTATATTTTTTGCTTCCAATAATTCTGCGTAATGTATGCAGCGTATCTTGTAGGTGTAGGTATTATACTGTTTGATATCACAAAGAGATGAGTATATCATTACAAGAAGGGTTTGAAATATTACAAACATTTATTGCTTATAGAATTGTGGAAAGAAAAATGTACAAAGTGTTGGAAAAGTTGTTTTAATTTGTAAATATATTTTGTATTGACAATAGGATTGAAGTTGCATTGCAGAGAGGAATCTATTGAGTTTGAGTGCGTTGTTGTTGGACGGAGGGTGTGGGTGGGTTGTAGTTGTAAATGAAATGAACGTGTGTGAAAATTGGATGGAGGCGAGATTAAGGTTTGACTTTGACTTGTCTGCCGTTTGGTCCATAAATCCTGGAGAGACCATGTTTTGTTCTGCAAGACGATTTCAATTTTACATTCTGTATCAAATACAGAAGTTTATATTCTCTTCTCGTGTGTTTGATATCCTGTGTACATGTGTGAGTGTACGTACGTACAAAAGATCGAGCTTGGCAGTTTTAGCGTATATAGTTATTATTGGTATTATAGGTATGTAGTTAGTTGATCTGTTGCATTCGATGGACGATACAAAAAGAGGTTGGGCTCCTTCTTCGATTGTCAAAAAGAGTCAATGCTAAATTCATGAATATGAAGCGTCAGTAGAATCATTATGGCCTGTCATGAAAAGTTGTTCAGCTATAACAAAGCCCAGAGCCCAGCCAAAACATGGATTGCATGGGATTGGATTGGGATATCTGTTTGTGGACGTAAAATATTACATTGCTGTTTTTTGTTCGAGTCGAGTGTTATTGGAAGAAGAGATGCTGATAATATGATGCTGGAATGGATTGTGTATGAAATTGGAAGTTGGATATGATTATTGCACTCGAGTTCTGTGTTGTAATGTAAGTAAGTAGTTTTATTTTGTATAGCGCGTGGGTAGACTTCAGGACTTCACTTTACATATTTCATTCTCCACTCTATATCTCTAATCCAAACAGCTCCCATGCACTTCGTTAGTTGTCGTCAGCAAACCGCTAGTGCTTCTCCTCGTCTCACTTCTCCTTTTTTCAACTTTCAGATAAATTCTACACATTCAATAATCTTTTTTACTTTATTACAAATGACAGAAACACGGATATTGTGTAATTACACGCACGGCGGGGCACATACATCAAATTAGACGAATCCACATATATTATTATTATTCTCATATTCAAACAATTATTTCAATATTTCTCTCTTCATGTGCACAGTGTCATTCGTATGCATATCTAAATACATCTTCGTGTGTAATCACAGCCGAAATCTTCAGAGTCACTAAATACAAACCTTTGTGGTGATGAGAGATATGATAAAAAGTTGCCATTATTTAGTTTCCATTTTTCAAGCCATCATGTAGTAAGTACATAGGTACTTGATTAATTCTACATTATTAGTGCTACTTTTTTACAACTCATGTGTCGCGTAGGCGATGTCTATTCGTTCGTGGCTGTTATCAAAGTGTTCAGTTCGTATAAATAAATCCATTAGCTAAAATCAACTCAAGCAAAAAGACAATTACATTCATCTATGTACTTTATTTTTGATCTTAGTGTTGTGCTACCTACCTACTTATTTACACTTCGTGACTTTGACTTTCCAGAAAACGTTTTTATTGTGTCTCTGCATTCAAGCAAATTCTTCACATGTTTTCTTTGTTTTAATTGCTTTTTTTACAAGTAAAGGTTGGAGGTAAGTAAAAGCAGTTGAACACTGTCAATCATCAATAAAAATGAAATTTATTTCTGAATATTTTACTCTATTTATTTCGTCAGTTTATATTGCATTTCTAATTATGATTCTTACAATTATATGGGTTCTTCCTATGTAAAATTGTATAACAGCTAGCTAGCAGCTGTAGCGTAGTGCAAAGGGACTCGGCTCCCTGGAAGCGAGGTATTAGACCCACTGAGGTCGATTACTGGTGGGTTCAGCTCACAGGCTCGGTTGTTAGTTGGTGACGATCTTGGCTCGGTGATAGTACGGGGATCTGGCCTTAGTGGTGGGTAGATTGAGTCTTAAAATACAGTCTACCTGCATGGAGAACAGTAAATTAATACTGATGTAGTGACGGACTATAAATACACAAACAAACAAACAGTTTACTTGCGATCGTATGCCATATAATGTGTACAATAACAATAATTGCTATAAATGTTTTTTAAAATGATGGTATAAATGTTGATGTTGAGATTGGAATTTATGTTTGTTAAGACTCATTTCCACTCAAATC
This sequence comes from Pogonognathellus longicornis, assembly GCA_034694085.1. Taxonomy (NCBI): domain Eukaryota; kingdom Metazoa; phylum Arthropoda; class Collembola; order Entomobryomorpha; family Tomoceridae; genus Pogonognathellus; species Pogonognathellus longicornis. The sequence continues at coordinate 45,473 of JAQFYB010000701.1, forward strand.
TGTTTCTGTACAAACCGTCTGAGGATAAACTGGTCGAGGATAAAATTACCAAATCACAAATAGCGAAGCATATCCATCAACAAATTCTTGATTCAGCAAAACTTGCTGAAGCAGATATCGTTAAAATGCTGTAAGTTAGAAGTGGAAAACACTGAGGCGTCGCATAGAGAATAATAGTTTCATAGTCACATTGTATTATTAACAATGGGGTATTGTTCTTTTATTGAGGCGTAGGTTTTTCCAGCTCTAACTTAGCTTGGGAATTCAATATATGTGTGCGTCAGTAGCAATTATGACCACATAGGTTATTAGCTTTTTGTTACTATAAAAAAGAGGAGAAAATTTATGATTTTTTAAAAAT